>JAPKLX010000096.1:1083347-1208536 GCA_026898415.1 Leonotis leonurus
GAGGAGGTTTAAATAGGAGAAGAAAATCCCGTCGGGCTAGCGAGCGCTAGGGGGTAGCGCTCGCTAGCTTGACTCTCTGAGAAGTCATCCAGCGTCAAGGGGTAGCGCTCGCTAGGGGGTAGCGAGCGCTACCCCAACGTTCTGTCTTGGGGAAATCTGCCGGGCCAGCGGTCGCTGGGGGGCTAGCGACCGCTGGCCCCCATGCTGCCTTGTGTGAGCGATCGCTAGGGGGCTAGCGACCGCTAGCCCCCAGTTCTGTCCCTCCTCGTTTCTTGACCTAGTGAGCGCTGGGGGGCTAGCGCTCGCTAGGCCCCCGCTCTGTTCCTTCTCGTGCGATGAGCAATTTTTTCTTCCTTTCTTCGTCTTTTCGTCTCGTTTCTCCTCTCGAGCCTTGTTAGCTCTTAATGTCGATCTTTCACCTACAAAATAGCAAATAACAGACCCAAGCATCAACTTGATCGACAATATCAACCAATACTAATCCAAATTACGAGAGAAACTCGACCAAAAATGTATAAAACAGGAGGATCCACAAAAATCAGCTCCTCAGGAAGACTAGGCTCAGCCTGTGCAACTTCAATTGCTTTTTTAAGCAAGGACACGTGAAAAACCGGATGGACTCGAGATGAAATGGGGAAGCTTCAAACGATAAGCCACAGCACCCACACGTGCCTCAACCTCAAAAGGCCTGAAAAAACACGGGGCAAGCTTCCGATTATCCGCCTTAAACAACGTAGACTGACAATAAGGACTGAACTTCACATAGACAAAATCACCTATGTGCAAAACCATGTCACGACGATGTTTGTTAGCCTCTCGTACCATGCGCTGCTGCGCACGTTCGAGATGAACCCGCAAATGAGCCAACACCTCATCCCGAGATCGCAACGAATCAGCCAATGCCTGTACACGAACCTCCCCAGGCAAAAATCGCCGCAAGGTAGGTGGGGGTCTACCATAAACAGCCTCAAAAGGTGTGATTCCGGCAGCCGTATGAAAACTCGTGTTATAACAATACTCGGCCCATGATAACCATTTGCTCCATTCCTTGGGTCGCTCAAAGGAAAAACAGCGAAGGTAGGTCTCCAAACAACGGTTAAGGACCTCGGTTTGCCCATCTGTCTCAGGATGGTAGGCTGAACTCATCTTAAGACTTGTGCCCGCCATTCAAAATAATTCACGCCAAAACGAACTCAGAAAAATGGGGTCCCGATCTGACACAATAGACCCCGGAATTCCATGCAAATGCACCACCTCTCGAGTAAAAGTTTCAGCCACCGTCCGAGCTGTAAATGGGTGACGCAAAGCCAAAAAATACGCATATTTCGAAAAACGATCCACAACCACTAAAACACAGTCAACTCCCGCAGACCTCGGCAGACCGGACACAAAATCCATGCTAATATCTTCCCAAACCAAAGATGGAATAGGCAGTGGAGTTAACAGACCTGCCGGCGATTTCGTTTCATACTTATTTTTCTGACAAACCACGCAGGCAGCCACAAACTAAGTAACTCGTTTCATCATCCCTGGCCAATACACGTTAGAAGCCAAACGGCGATAAGTGCGATAAGCACCAGAATGGCCCCCTGTGGGAGTAGAATGAAATTCGACCAAAAGTTTGGGGATCCAATCTGATAACTGTGGTATCACCAGCCGGCCCTTATAAAACAAAACACCATGCACGAGTGTGTAATGTTTAGGACCTGATCGCCCCTGCGCCAGCTCCTCTATCACCTTAGACAAATGCGGATCAGCTCTAATCTTGCACTGCAATGCTGACCAATCTACCCAGTGAGGTAAAGAAATTGCAGCCATTTCCAGTTCATCTTCATCACGCCGCGATAATGCATCGACTGCGCGATTCAGACCCCCTTCCTTATACACCACTGAAAAATCGTATCACAGAAGCTTGGCGGCCCAATTTTGTTGCGCCGGAGTAGTTAGTGGATGAGATAAAATGTAGCGTAAACTGCGTTGGTCAGATCTCACCACAAAACGACGACTCATCAGATAAGGACGCCAATGCTGCACCGCAAGAACGAGTGCCATTAGCTCTTTCTCATATGCAGACTTTGCCAACCATTTAGATGAAAGTCCCTTACTAAAGTATGCCACAGGTTGCTGCTCCTGCATAAGGACCGCACCAATTCCCCGACCCGACGCGTCACACTCCACCACAAACTCCTTCGAAAAGTCAGGCATTCGCAATACTGGGGCAGTTGTCAAAGCTTGCTTGAGCTCTTGAAATGCCTGTTCAGCTTCAATTGGCCAAACCCAAGGTCGAGGACTATCTTTTTTTAGCAAAGCCGTGAGAGGAGCTGCGATTTTTCCGTAAGACCGTATAAAGCGGCGATAATAACCCGTTAATCCCATAAAACCTCGCAATCCCCGGATAGACTTCGGTGTTGGCCATTGTAGAATTGCTGACACCTTGGACGGGTCCATGTGTACTCCGCTTCCAGATACCACATGACCCAAGTACTCCACTGACTGTCGACCCAATAAACACTTCTTAGGATTAATTACTAATGAATGATTGTAAAGAACCTGAAAAGTTTGATGAAGATGCTGAAGATGCTCTGACCATGAACGGCTATAGATCAATATGTCATCGAAGAATACCAGCACAAATTTCCGTAAAAAAGGCCGGAAGATGTCATTCATAAGACTTTGAAATGTGGACGGTGCATTTGTGAGGCCGAAGGGCATAACCAAGAACTCATAATGCCCCGAGTGCGTTCTAAAAGTTGTTTTCGGTACATCAGCTCGAGCCACTCGAATTTGATGATACCCTGCGCGGAGATCTAATTTGCTAAACCACTGCGCCCCGTATAACTCATCCAATAACTCCTGAATCACTGGGATCGGATACTTATCTGGAACTGTCACTTTGTTGAGCTCTCGATAATCCACACAAAACCGCCATGAGCCATCTTTCTTGCGGACCAAGAGAACAGGACTGGAATAGGGGCTGTTGCTAGCTTGAATAATTCCTGCTGCAAGCATCTCAGCCACAAGTCGTTCCATTTCATCCTTTTGCATGGTATTATAATGATAAGGTCGCACGGAAACCGGTTGAGCGCATGGCTGAAGCATAATACGATGATCACTATCACGCTCAGGAGGAAGTCCATCTGTGGATGTACTAACAGTCGGAAACATAGCCAAAACCGCAGCTAATTCATTCCGGGCAGCAGCTGAAAGCTCCTTCGAAATTCCAAATTGGTCAAGCACTCTATCCTGCTCAAGTGTCCACAACAACCAACACTTATCCTCCTTTGTCAACGACTGCATCTCGCGGCCGGTACAAGCCTTGCGTGTGAGTGAAGGGTCGCCGCGTAGACATCTGGAATGGCCATTAACCACAAATTCCATAGTCAACTTACTCCAATTTGCCTTGACATCACCCAAAGTAGCTAGCCATGAAACCCCCAAAATAATGTTGACGCTGAAAATTGGAAAGACATAACAAGAAATATTAAACAATTCAGAATCCTCCACCATTTTGCACGCGAGTACCATCGCCCAGAATCACAGAGAAGCAATTTGTGGGTTCAATAACTCAATTCAACGACCTGGCAACATGTTCCGCCACAAAACAGTGGCTCGCCCCTCTATCGATCATCAATACTAGTTGTGAATCACCCACCTTGCCAAACAACTTCATGGTCTGAGGGCCATCAAACCCGAATGAGGTTAATTCGGATAGCTGGAGTTGTTGGAGCGTTGAGGTATCGTCCTGTACTTTCAACTCCGATGTTGGTTCAGTGGAATTTTCAAGTGGTTCTTCAACTTCTTCCTCCCAATCCCCTACTATCACTTGCAACGTTTTCGGAGGGCAACGGTGTGTCGGTCCGAACTTCAGACCGCAACGGTAGCAAGTACCTACTGTCCGGTGCTTCCAATACTCCTCATTAGATATTTGACGAATGTTACGAGGGTTTCGAGGGATCGAAGACCCCTGAGATGCCCCAGCAGTTGCGCTCACCGGAGCAGTCGACCCTTGTGAAGCTGTTGGAGTTGCACGCGAATTTTGGGAATATCGTGTTGAGTAACTTGTGATGGAGACCGGCCTGGAAGAGTACGCCGATGGTGCTGGCGCTGAAGCGTGATCCAATTTCCTTGCCGCTTGAAGGGCAGTAGAGTAACTCCCCACCACATTGTCTTGAATCTAGGCACGAAGCTGTTTCTTCAAACCCCCAAGGAAAAATTCGAGATAGTGTGCGTCCGAGAAATCTGCGATTTGTGAAACCCTATTTTCGAAGGCAGATATATATTCTTCCAGCGATCCTGTTTGCTTAACAGCTATCAAAGCCTCATAACCATTGATTGTTGACTCGTCGCCATATCGGATTAATAATTCGTGTTGAAAAGTAGCCCAATCAGGATTTGGAATCCGTCGAATTAATAATTGATACCACGCCATTGCGGATCCACATAAAGCGATCACAGCCAGATCTACCTTCTTGGTTGCTGCTACCTTGTGCACTACAAAATATTGCTCCACTCGTGACAACCACGCTCGAGCGTCCGAGCCATCAAAACTAGGCAGTTCCATCTTTTGCGGCATCAACGTGGAAGCACTCTCTGTCTCTGAGTGCGAGGAATCATGGCTCTCCCCATTATTCTCGGAAAATGATCCAGTGATATTCAACTTGACCAGAATGGCGTCAAGTTTGGCATCGGTCGATTCCTGACGTTTCTCCACTGCTGCTTGTCTCGCCTCCATCGCAGATTGGGCAACGCGAAACTCCTTCATCGCAGCCTGGATTTCCTTTACCGCCTTCTCCATCTGCTCCGCACGTTGCTCTCGCGTAAGCGCCATCTTTTCGTATCCGGCAGGTCGGATCAATTTGATAGAGTTAAGGCGCAAGAACAAGAACAAAATAAAAATTATGATAAAACTCTCCTCAAAACGAGGCCTACGGAAAACGCCGCTACTTCTCTAGTAATCTCAATGATCCTTCCATCAATAATAAAACTCTTATAAATACTATTAACCCTAACTGATACGACTAAAGCCCATGCATAATGGGCTGATTCCACTTAAATAATAACATAAATAATACTGACTCAATCAACTAAGCAATACTAATAATCAACTACGTTTCTTCTCCCCCTCGCATAAACACGCCACGGCGCCTGCTTGCTATCATACCCATTCCTCGAATTCAAGATTTCTTTAGATTTCTTAAAGGAAGAGGGGTAGAGTTCTTCTTATCACCAAACAGTTGAGCGATTCACTATCAAATTAAAAAGGTCATTCGAGCCAAATTTTAAAAGAGTGAATTATATGGCCAAAAGTCACGAGATATAAACATTTAGAGGTCATCTAAAGTGTTCTCGTATGGTTTCCCATGCTCATGGTTTCCCATGCTCATGGTTTCTAGAGGAGCAGAAGCCTCCCAACTCAATCTCACAAACACAACAATTAACAACCAAGTCTAGCCAATAAGCAATCTTAACCAAATTCACAATGCTATGAGCTATCACATCAATTCATCACACAAAGAGTAACCCACGACAGTTATGATCAAAATATAACGCTCATACCCAATCATTGACTCACAACGGCAATTCATGTCATCAAGCATAATCAACAAGTTCTCGTCAAAATCGATCACTAATCATATCAAACTCAAAGATGCAATTGGACAAGCATGTATACACAACTACATAAGTCCAAAAATACGCCGCATACTACAATTTCAAGCATGCACACCCCCTCCCCCTCAACATAGAGATAGCAATGTCCTCCTTACGACAATAAAAATGAGAGAGAAAGAGAAAGAAACTACCCGATACGGGATGATACGACAGTTGTGAAAGCTCGAGTAGTTGTAAAGAGTTAGACCTACAAAAGAAATACCAAAAGAAACCAAAGCAGTAACAAAACAAAAGAAATAAACTAAGTGAAACAACCCGGACACACACAAAAAGGAAAAGAAAGAAAGCGTACTAAACAGCAGTGAGAAGTCACTACTGATCCGGCGGCGGCGGTGGATGATCATATAAAGCCCAGTTCGACCACTGGGCGTTGAGCTCGGCCATCTTCCGGTTGTTCTCGAGTATCTGTTGATACTGGAGAGCCGACTGATCCTGGGACAACCTCCACTGGTGAGCTTGCTCAGTCATGAGGTCATGAGTAGCGGTCACCCGCTCCTCTATCCGCTCCTGACTCCGAAGCATGGAGGAACTAAAATCCCCAAACTCCCGGTAGAAGGACTGGGCCTCGGGAGCATGCGTCCCAAAGTCTTGGGAGAAACTGGTGAAGTCCTACCGGAAGGAGGTAAAATATGAGCGAAGGGTGCCGAGTTCAGTGCTTAGAGACTAAAACTGCGAAGTGAGGTGGTCCATGCCACCGGAAGAACCGGCGCCGTAGTGATACTGGCCTGTGCCAGTCGGATAGGAGGAAGGACCGGGAGCAAAGGCATCCGGCATCGAGGCGTCCTCGTAGGCCTCCTCTTCAGCCACTCGGTCAGCTGCACCCATATCACCTCCAACATCAAGTAAGTTGGCGGCATTGGCGGCCAACTCATTGGTGTGGTTAACCACACAGCGCCGGGAGGTGGAGGGCACCCACATGTAGTCGGTGGTACATATCTGAGCATATCGGAGCTCATATAGATCGATCCTGGAGACATAAATGGTGTCCACATGATCGATATACTCCGGGTCAAAAACCTCAAAGTGCCTAGCAATGACACAGATCACCAGAGTTAGCGTGGCGTGGTACCGGACTGTGGCCAACATATTCTTAAACGTGTTAAGAATATAGTAGCCGGCGCACACCCGGGTACCCTGAGCCGCGCTCTGTAGCTGGAAGACCTCGGCCTGGTTAACTTTGTTCGCCTGCTCCTTGCCAGTGATGCCGTATGAATGGAACTTGTGCAAAATCATTAGCACATTGTTCCGGATGAATCCTGCCGGTATCCCACCGGCTTGCCAATTATGGAAACCCGTAAGGAAAGTCCACGCGACATTCGGGTTGAAGTGGGATGGTGGGGCTTGATCCCCTGTGTTCTTGCCATGAAAACCCATAATCCTGCATAATTGGGTTATAGACAAATGACGGGCCACACCCCGCAATCTAAACGTGCAGTAAGTAAGACCAGCAGGCACAATCAATGTGGACAAGATTTCATAAGTAAGTAATTTAGAACATTTAAAGGACATATGTGCATATTTTTGAAGGCCTAACATATCCAAAAATTGCTCAAGCTCCCTAACACATTCCAAATTAGACAATAAGTTCCAATCAAGGGTATGAGGCGGAGTTACCTCATGTCGAGTCCATCGTTCGTAGAATTGTCCTTCCAAGTTGGATTCGAATGGGAAGGGGCAATTGTATGCTTGTTGAAGATCTTCGGTGGTGGGTTACTCCGTTTGGGAGGTGCTCGCCGGTTGCTCACCGGCATGATGCTTCGAGCAGGCCATTCGGAGTATAGAGGATAGACGGAGGTCGCCGGAGAGTCACCGAAAAGTGCTGTCGGAAAAATCACGGTGGTCGGTGGTGCAACTGCGGTGTCGGATAACCGTGTTGGTGTGGCCGGATATGGGTGGAAGAAGGTGAATTTGTGTAATTGAGAGTGGAAGAAGGTAGGAGAATTAGGGATTGTATTGATTTGGGGATCTAGGGATTTAGGGATTTAGGAGAAAGAAATTTGGGGATTTTGAGGAGTGAAGGTTTTTGGGTGGTAAATTGGGTGGAAGGAAGGTTTAAGATGGTGAAGATTGAGAAGGAGATGGAGGGATTTAATGGAGGAATTGAAGTTGGGTGAAGAATTGGGAGGGAGGTCGCAAGTTGGGGATGGAGATGAAGGAATGAGAGAAATTTGTGGAAGAAGAAAAAGTTGTGGAGGAAGAAAGAAGGAATCGGACGATAAAAAGGTAGAGGGAAGGGGTAGCGGTCGCTAGGGGGTAGCGACCGCTACCCTGGTGCGAATTATACAAGGGCAGAGAGTATGGGTAGCGCTCGCTAAGGGGGTAGCGAGCGCTACCCTTGGGCGCTGTACAGAGAAATAGAAGTTGGGGGTAGCGAGCGCTATTGGGACAGAACGCTGGGCTAGCGCTCGCTGGGTGGTAGCAAGCGCTGGTCCATTTTTTTTTCACTCGTCTCGTGCATTCTTCCTGACTTCTCCTACAACATATAATTAACTTAATGTAAGTTCCATCTCTTAACTAAGTACGAAACAAGGAAACGAAAACAAAAATTAAAACAACAAAAACAAAAGCAATGGAAATAAAAGAACGTTTGTTTAACGTCATTAGCTCGACGGGAATGAGTGCTCAATTGGAGGGTGGATCTTCGAACAGTGTGGACTCCACCGTGAAGTTAGTAGGCCATCCCTCGATGTACGGCTTCACGCGATGCTCATTCACAATGAATGAGTCATCGTCTCCTTCCAATGTAAGTTCTATCGCCCCGTTCGGCTTCACGTCCTTCACTACGAACGGACCGCTCCATCTAGACTTCAATTTTCCAGGAAACAGCTTCAACCGGGAATTGAAGAGTAGCACCTTCATACCGGGCTTCAAATTTTTATGAAAAATCCTCTGGTCATGAATCGCCTTCACCTTGTCCTTATAAATTCGAGCGTTATCGTATGCCTCATTCCGCAACTCGTCTAATTCCGACATTTGAAGCAAACTGTGCTCCACCGCCTTATTCAAATCAAGATTAGAGGCCTTGATCGCCCAATAGGCCTTGTGCTCAACTTTTACTGGAAGATGGCACGCCTTTCCGTACACGAGACGGTACAGACTCATCCCCAACACGTTCTTGTACGCCATGCGATACGCCAATAGAGCATCGTTCAACTTGAGGGCCCAATCCTTCCTCGATGGTTGGACCGTCTTCTCCAATACAGTCTTGATTTGCTTGTTGCTTGTCTCGGCTTGGCCTAATGTCTGTGGATGGTAGGGAGTCGCAATCTTGTGGGTGATCTCATTTTTCTTCATAAGTCTCTCGAATAACCTATTGCAAAAGTGCTTTCCACTGTCGCTAATAATAGCACGGGGAAAGCCAAACCTGCATAGAATATTTTCCTGCACAAACTTGAGCACTATGTGAGAATCACACGTCCTCGTGGGGATTGCCTCAACCCACTTAGACACGTAATCAACAACAAGTAAAATATATTCGTATCCATGAGACATCGGAAAGGGACCAATAAAATCAATACCCCACACATGAAAAATCTCAACGACAAGCATATTATTAAGAGGCATCTCATTCCTACGACCTATAGTACCGACTCGCTGGCATCTATCACAAGAAAGATAATAAACATGTGCATCTTTAAACAAATTAGGTCAAAATAAACCTGACTGAAGAACCTTGTGTGCCGTCTTTTGGCCTCCGAAATGGCCGCCACAATGAGCCTCGTGGCACACCTCCAACACCTTCGGCTGCTCCTCCTCTGCAACACATCTTCTAATCACCTCGTCTTTCCCGAGCTTGAAGAGAAAAAGATCTTCCCAAAAGTACTGCCTGCACAAATGAAGAAAACGCTTCTTTTCTTGGGAAGTGAGGTCAGGCCTTAACTCGCCACAAGCCAAATAATTAACTATGTCAGCAAATTAAGGCACATGAGTAACACTATAAGCATGCTCATAAGGAAAAGACTCGGTAACAAAATCATGAGATGAAGGAGGGGGAACATGCTCTAAACAAGAGAGATAATCAGCAACGGCATTCTCACTCCCTTTTCTATCACGGATTTCAATATCAAACTCTTGGAACAACAAAACCCAACGAATCAACCTAGGTTTCGCCTGAGGCTTAGTCAACAAATAACGTAATGCAGCATGATCACTGTAGATAATAACTCTAGACCCTATAATGTAAGCACGAAACTTATCAAGAGCAAATACTACAGCTAACATCTCATTTTCGGTAGTAGTGTAGTTAATCTGAGCAGGATTCAAAGTAGAGCTAGCATAATAGATAAAACGCAACATCTTGTCAACACGTTGACCCAAAACAGCACCCAAGGTAGAGTTATACGCATCACACATAATTTCAAAAGGGACAGACCAATCAAGACCAACAATCACATGTGCACTACATAATTTTTCCTTCAAAGTGGTAAATGTAGAAAGACAGTCGGCATCAAAATTAAAGACAACATCCTGAGCAAGTAAACGACAAAGAGGCTGACAGATCTTAGACAAATACTTAATAAACCTACGATAGAAACCAGCATGTCCTAAAAAATTACGAATTCCCTTAGTATGAGTCGGTGGAGGTAATTTATCAATCACCTCTACCTTAGCCTTATCAACCTCAATACCCTTACTCGACACTACATGTCCTAGAACAATACCACTACGCACCATACAATGACTCTTCTCCCAACTCAAAGTAAGACAAGTCTCAACACAAAGATCAAGCACACGATCAATTTTAATAAGACAGTCATCGAAAGAAGAGCCAAAAACAGAGAAATCATCCATAAATACCTCAACGAAATCGCTAATCATGTCAGAGAAAATAGACATCATACACCGCTGGAATGTACATGGCGCATTGCAGAGTCCAAACGGCATCCTCCGAAAAACATACGTCCCGAAGGGGCTAGTGAAAGTCGTCTTCGCTTGATCCTCTGGGTCGATCGCGATCTGATAGTAACCTGACAAACCATCAAGAAAACAAAAATAATCATTACCAGCCAGTTTATCTAACATCTGATCAATAAATGGTAAAGTAAAGTGATCCATTTTCGTAGCCGCATTGAACTTCCGATAGTCAATGCACATCCTCCATCCGGTGACAGGTCTGGTCGGGACAAGCTCCTTCTTCTCGTTCATCGTCACCATGATCCCACCCTTCTTAGGAATGACGTGGACTGGACTCACCCATTCACTATTAGCGATCGGATAGATGATCCATTCGGCTAGAAGTTTGAAGATCTCTTTCTTCACGACCTCCATAAGAACTGGGTTAAGTCGTCTCGGTCCATCCCTCTTCGGGAATGCATCATCGGTGAGCTGGATCTTATGCATGCACATAGCCGGGCTGATACCTCGTATATCTACTAGAATCCATCCGAATGCGAGCTTGTGCTTTTTCAGCACAGCTACCAATTGAGTCTGCTGGCTATCAGTAAGATGAGCCGAGATGATCACCGACTTCTGCTCGTTCTCCTCAAGAAATACGTATTTCGGGTTCGCTGGGAGCTCCTTCAACTCCAATTTCTCAGGTGCGGGTGGAATAGCCAGCTGCATCGGAGGTGGCTTTGCGAACTGGGCTTCCAATCGGAGTCGCTCCTCCATGTCAGCCGATCCCTCGGAGATCCTCCAAACTGTAATCCTGCAGAAAAGACATCTCGGCCAAAGCATCAATCGAATCAATGAAATAACAATCCTCGATAGAACTCACAGAAGGCATAGCTTTGTGCTGATGCACGGATAAAGAAACTTTCTCTCCTAACACGAACATTTGAATAATACCATTCTTAACATCAATCAAAGTATTAGTAGTCGCCATAAATGGTCGACCTAGTAGCAAAGTATGATCACGTCCATTTTCATGCACATCACCTATCTCTAAAACAACAAAATCCATAGGCACAATCAAACCACCAACACTCACAAGAATATTCTCAATAATACCTCTAGGATATCTAACAGAACGATCAGCTAACTGCAAACTCATGCGTGTAGGTTTCAATTCACCTAATTCTAATTCCTTAAAATTGAGTAAGGCATAAGATTAATACCTGCACCTAAATCAAGCATGTCTGTTACAGTTTTACCATTCCCAAGAGCTATAGTGATAACGAAACTACTTGGATCTTGCAGTTTATGAGGAAGAGGTTGTTGCATGATAGAACTGGCTACCTCGGACACCATGATGGACTCGTCATCTAAAAATCTCCTCTTCTTGGAGGCTAGCTCCTTGAAGAATTTCAGGTACTCCGATACGTTGCGGATCACGTCCAGAAGCGGCAGATTGACATGTACTTGAGACAGCATCTTATAGAATTCCGCGAACTGCTTCTCAAGCTTCTCATTTTTCAACCTGCTCGGAAAGGGAATAGGCAGCTTGTACGGATTCGCCGTTTTGTGCAACTGAATGGCTGGCTACTCCGGCTCCTCCATTTCTTAGCGTCCTCCACCTCTTTAGTTGCCTCATCCTCCGGCATAGCCACCTTGTTGTCTACTTGCTTGCCACTACGTAGAACAGTAATGGCTTGTATCTGCTGCGCTGAGTGTCCCTGCCCGGGTATCTTTCCGGTTTGCTGCTACTGCTGCATCTGATTGACAGCTCCAATATATATATATATATATTTGATTCACTTATACCCAATATATATATATATATATTGTATGTATATATAGTAAGTATATTGTTTGACTAAAAATGTATCTCAAATTAATTAAATTGAATGCAATACGTGTTAGCCAACTCAAATGTCGTATCTCAAACGAAGACTATGCAGGGCTATCAATTATTAGTACTAAAATGCAAAAGATAAAGTCCTAAACACACTATTAATATAAATTGTAACAACAAAACTAAAGATCAAAAGCAATTAAACGAATACCAACGGATTGAAGCTTTATGATCAGATGTTTAATTCCTATTCAATGTCTAATTGATCATGCATCCATATTCGATTAAGAACACCAAAGGTTGCTTAGCAAATTACTTTCGTATTAATACACTAAGCCGTGATCTTTACTTTCGTATACAGTTCACACCTTTAGTAATTACTTAATTTCATATAAATTATTATTCTTACGTTTCCGGTTAAGAATAATATTGATTAATCATAGGTCTCATATCAAGCAAATGATCAATCTACTTAGCATAAACATATGAATTCAATGGTGATCAAGCATTAAACTCCATACAAAACAAGTTAATCAAGGGCATAGATCAAATAAACATCAAATAAGAACATAAACACCCAATCCTAGTAAGGATCTAACCAAGCATCATATACAAGGTAGAATCACAAAAGGAAACCATAGAAAGGAAGCTTACTACTTGAAACGTAAGGATCCAAAGTCGGATTCCACTTCAATCCATCGAAATTCTCTACTCCTAAACTAGAAAAGCAGTAAAATATATGTTTGAGAGTTAAACTATTCGAGTACAAGTTAATTCCCCTCTAAATGACGCCAAAAACAAGTTAAAACCAAGCCTGGAACCGCCAGCCAGCGGCCGTTGGGTTCCCAGCGGTCGCTGGACCCTGTCCTCTGAAGTTCTCTGGCGCTGGCTCCATGTTTTGCTTCCTCGTCTTGGTTTCTCATCTCGTGCATTCCTCGGTTCTTCCCACTCCGCTCGGCTTTGCATAAGCGGCATATGAGACACGGCTTCAAGTTCCATTTTCCTCTCCTTTCCTCATCCTACATCCAAAACATGAAAACACTAGAACGGCGTAAAAACAAACTAAAATCAATATGAAAAACATAAAAACTAAGACATAGACA
The DNA here is from genome assembly GCA_026898415.1 of Leonotis leonurus. NCBI lineage: Eukaryota > Viridiplantae > Streptophyta > Magnoliopsida > Lamiales > Lamiaceae > Leonotis > Leonotis leonurus. The sequence goes on from JAPKLX010000096.1 coordinate 1,096,794, forward strand.
CGACAACACAACGAGCTAAAACACAACAAAATCACACTAAACATATATAACTAGGTACTGGATTTAGGCACAGTTCTAAAAATTTATAATCATGTTAGTTACGTCTGGGGGTGAGCAAATTGGTACCGGTTCTTTCTTCTAATCAGAACCATCGGTTCTTTTAAAATTGAGAATCGATTTTTTCGATTTTGGTACTAGAACCGGTTCCCTACCCCACTAAATATTTGTCTATCGGTTCTAACGGAACCGATCGGGTAGAACCGAAATAATCAAAATTTTTTACTCCTAAATTTATTTATTTAAACCATTAATTATTATTAACTTTTTAAGTATAGTTTATTTGCTTAAAACATTTAAATATTTTCTAAAACACTAAATTTTTGTATGTTTATTTAAAAATATTACATTTATTTGACATACTTATTATATATATATATATATATATATATCTTTTTCATATTATACATGATCCTTTTGTATGCATTTAAATATAAATTTATTTACATATAATTATTATCTATATTTAATTAATATTAGACGTGAGTATGTCACATTATTTTTGATAGTATAAGATTTGGTTTATTTGTTTCGACATAATTTAAAAATTAGCTTTGCTAATTTTTAATTAAATAATATATTTTGTTTTCACTTTAAATTAAATTTATTTGGTTAAATATTTTATATATTTAATTAAATATAGAAATATGACTTTTGAAATTTTAAAAATATAGACAGGTCAAAATTTTTGATTTCTAGCTCGTCTTATTTGGATAAAATTGAAAATTTGATTGACGAAAATTTATTGAAAAAATCAAAATTAAAATATTTTGATGTTAAATTAAAATTTTATGATATAAATAAAAAATGTATATTTTTATGAAATTATTATTCTTGATTTTATCTGAATTAGTTGGAGGACCCAAAATATGAAATATTAATTAATATAAAAAAAGTTTTTTTTTTTTGTAAAATTTTGGTTCTAGTCGGTACTAACTGGAATTGATTGAATAACAGACCCAGACCCTAAAAATAATACTCCCTCCGTCCCACCTCAATTGTCTCATTTTATATTCAAATCAGTGTATTATTATAATCAAATGAGACAATTGAGGTGGGACAGAGGGAGTAATGCTTTGGAATAAGCATGAGTAATCAAATGAAATAAAGCACTTCGATAAGACCCCATTCCTAGCGCTAACATCATATAACCTAATTGAGATATTGTCGAATAGGTTAAACCCCTTTTAATGTCTTTTTGAGCAAGAGCTAAAGTAGCTCCTAATAATAAAGTGATTATGCCTATCAACAACCCAACTGAGGAACCGAACTTGTTCTTCGGATAACCGATTACCTGATCAGTACTGAAATCGGTTTGAAAATATAATTTCGATTACGGGTACCCACCCCTAGTTACGTCTGTTGGTAGGCAATCTATCTAATTGTATTACGTAAATTATTTTTGAGAATGCGTAATAATATTATAAGATATTAAATTATGGAGTATATCAATTCAAATTTAAATATTACTTTTACTGCAATTTTGCATATATTATCATTATGGAATAAAATCGAACATTGTTATTTGTATACTCTTATAATTAACTTATATTTTAAGTACATTATTTATATTGATAACATACAAAATTGTTAAAAGTTCTATAATACTAAGATCAACTATCATTGGCGTAGATTGAAGTTATATATAAGTAATTTAAATAAATGATCCATAGCCAATAAAATGTTGAAATTTTTAGTAAGTTAACTCAATATACATCTACCCGTGGTATGGCTTGTACGTATAAACAAATCAAATCAAGATGTATTTGTTTACTTGAAACTATTCAAGTATTTGAATTCATTTTCAATTAATTATATTTTTTTCGCCTCCAAAACATTTAATCCAGAATTTTATGGACAAAATTTTTAAATTGTGGGGGTCAAATTTTACATAATATAGGGTACTATTTAGATGTGATGTGGTTCCGAACTGAATTGTTGGTGTTTGATTTAAAAAATTTTGAAATCGGAATCGAACTATTGTCATGGTGGTTAATGGTTTGAGTTTGGAACTGAATTCTGTGGGGCGGTTTCAACTACGGTTTTAAACAGTCCAAAAAATTTAACAGTAATATATTTGAAAATTTTAAATTTCTACATATTAATATATTTTATCATTTAACTTTTGATATTTTCACTACCTTTCCATTGGTTAATTACAAATTATAGTGATTAAAAACTAAAAATAAAATATTAATCTGAAAATTATAGTGATTAAAAAATAAAAACAAAAACAAAATATTAATCTATCATTCTATGAAATTACGAAGTATAATTGCTTTTCGTCTTCAAAATTAAAAGTTTAATTTTTATTTTATTTAATTATTATTGTATTTATAAGTTGCAATGTATCTTATGAAATAAAAAAAAATACTTTTTATAATATAAAAATGGCCTTAAACCGTCGGTTTACGGTTTTGTTTTTTTGAAATCGTAAACAAACCTTTTTCTATACGGTTACGGTTCGAAATTGAACCATCAAGTAAATTTACGCATCGATTATGACAGTTCCAATTTTTTTAAACATCTCTAGTATTATTCAATACAATTAAGAAAATTTCATGCATATATATGATATAAATATTTTAAAATAAATTTTCATAATATATATAAATTTTCATACGGTTAGAAATTTTCATACATATATATGATATGAAATTTTCCGAATAATATAGCTAAAATAAATTTTTTATTTTAAAACCCCTTTATTTTTCACTTTAAAATCATCTTCATCTCTTGTTATAATAATCAACTTTTAAGTTCTAGTGACATATATAACATCTTTATCTCTCTTGTTTATAGTATATCTGCAGTAATGATCATTCATATAAATTATTTAAAACTAAATAAATTATATTTTACATAAAAATAAAATACTCCCTCTGACCATAATAATGGAATAAAAGAGTACTAAATGTTTTGATTGAATGTTTGGAATAATGATGATTGATTGAATAAAAATAAGAATAAAAGAATAACAGAAAATTATTGAAATATTGAAATGGCTGGAATTTTTTATCACCATTGATAAATTTAGTCTTAATCTTAGCAAATTCATTTACGTCACTGTATTAATTGCATACTAAATTATCTAGAAAATAATTAATTACCTGCTACAATCTGTCGTGTAAAATTAAAAATATTTTCCCAAGTAAAATAATGCAACTGTTGAATTCCTGTGTATGTTGTGTAGCTAGGGCAGGTAAGGTTTAGTATCCTAATGTTTCAAGTTCATTGGATTAAATGCAAAGGAGTCAAAATTCAGAGTGGGGCTAATTAAATATTTGATCGTTCCCACTAAATTAATATAATATATTTTCCTTTTTAATTATCTTGATAAATTTGATACAATCCAAAAATAATAAAAAATTAAATATTTAAACTTTTATAATTTTTATATTATTTTATACCTTTTTCTTGATAAAGTGTTATGCTTAATAAAACAGTGAAAGTATATTGGAAGCATTTTACGCATTATAAAATTATAAATACTTAATTATTTAAAAAAGATGAATTGTTTATTGAAATTGGACAAAAATTCGTTAGCTAACATGAGACGATGGCGACACTTGAAACATAAAACAACATCGAGGCACGTGTCATTATTTTCTCCGGTATTTACGCATCGCCATATTTTTTAATTCTTTTTATTCAGACAAAAGTCCCAGCTGTGCCTGTGTTTGACTCCAGATATTAATATAATATTTATTGGTGTTGCGGCGGCGCTACGGAGGCACCCATCATCACCAACGGCGGCGTCGCTCGCGCTAATTAGGACAGTTGGCTTCAATATAATAGGGTTTTATTTTTTTAGTCTCAAATAGTAGTTGTATCTGGTGCTATATATATGCACAAGTCAACCTTTATTAAATTTTTTAATTTTTTTAATAAAAAGAGAATAAATATTCTATCTATTTATTAATAATGTCGTAAAGGAGTAGACATGTTTTTAAAAAACCTCGTTTTATTAATAACTATTTTTTTTTTTATAATAATCAAAACATATTTAATAATTATATGTTACACCAAAATTCATACATGGAAGTGAAATCGAAGTTGAAACCTAGTTATCAGCGGTGTATGAAGATGTTGTGTCTTATGCCCCTAGGGGCTCTTCTCACTCTAGCTCTAACAACTCTAAGAAGTCGATCTAGCTATAGACTAATACAGTCTGACTCCGACTCTAATACCTGAAACTGGAACAATGGGTAGGAGGGCAACTACCACTCAAAAATGCTCAAAAATAGAGGGCGGCTTAGCAATTTAAGGTTTGACTTAAGTAATAAAGACCTTTATTTTAAAAGTAGAATAAACTTCTTTTACTAGCAACTTCTAGTAGTTCGTAGGCATAAGAGACAAGAAAGGAAACTCCAACTTCCTATTCCTCCTCAGAGGAGGGGCACCCTAACATAAGAAAAACACTTTCCACTCACAAGGAATACCTTAGAGCTCACACTGTAATTGAATAGAAGGGAGTTGGCATTGCCCACAATTCCCATGCTTTTCATTCTTTCAACGGGTCGAAACCCCAGTTCAATCCACTACTAATTTTTGTATTATCCTATATAAGATGACGAAAGAAGAGGGAAAACACACAGAAACAATCCGCAAGGAGATTGAATGAAGCCTAGAGAAGACTTGTCCCCCGGATTTTGAAAACGATTAGCTATATATATATACATCTTATATAAGGGTGGTTTCAGATATAAAAGAGGGTAAATAGTATGAAATAGGAATTGATCTGGAGCGTCTATTTAAATGGATCTAATGATTATAATTGATTCCTTAATTATCTCCTTAATTTTCGAATTTCAGGTTGCATTGTGAAAATACATGCAACAAGGATAAACTGGTATTTATTCTACTGTGCGGTTTTTGGTGGATATTTAAATTGATATTATCCCATAAATTACGCAACTGCAATAAGTAAAAAGAAAACCGCCTTTGTTTATTGTTGCACCGTACAATCACATAATTTGTATTAGATATATATGTAGTGTTGCACTGTATAGTTACACAATTTGCATTATACACACACACACACACACACATATATATATTGTACTATCATTAATTTTTGGTAGTTCGAGAAATTTATTGATGGCATAATCTTCCAAAAATATTTGAAAAAATCCCCCTAATTTCGAATTGATGTCTGAAAGGCTCCAACCAAAAACCTTCTTGTTCTCCTTCAAAACACCCAGGAGCTCCTCTTCTTGCTCCTTAATCAACTCAGCAAAGATGATAACTGGTTTCGCTTCTCCATCCTCCAAAAAGACGTACTTAAGGTGGTTAGGAAGCTCCTTAAGTTCTACCGGGCTGCTCAATGGCTCTTTCACTTCTTCAACTTTTACGACCTCTATCATCCCCACACTTGAGTCGAGGAATAAGTCCTCCTCTCGACTGTCTGCTATCTCATCATCATCAGAATCCTGCAAAAACAACTTCTCGACCAATGTATCAATAGCATCAATGAAATAACAGGTATCAGATAAACTTTGTACAGGATGAGAGGATATTTCCCTAACAGACATGGAAATAGTTTCACCTAATACAGTCATTTGAAGTTTCCCATTTTTAACATCTATAAGTGTGTTAGTGGTTGTCATAAAAGGCCTTCCTAGAAGAACAATGTGCTCATTTCCAGACTCATGTACCTCACCAACATCAAGAACAACAAAATCAACAGGTACTATAAGATCTCCTACTCTAACCAGGATATCTTCTATGATTCCTTTTGGGTACCTAATTGATCTGTCTGCAAGCTATAAAGACATCCTAGTAGGCTTCAAGTTACCTAATCCTAATCTCAAGAATATAGAATAAGACATCAAATTTATACCAGCCCCTAAGTCTAACATGCCAGAAATACACTTACCATTACCAAGTGAGATTTTGATCACAAAACTACCTGGATCCGTCTGCTTCGGTGGAAGTTGATGCTTCAATACTGCACTTGCTACTTTTGAAACCACGATCTTCTCATCGTCAACAAATCGCCTCTTCTTGGATGCCAATTCTTTGAAGAACTTTACATATGCCGGAACATAGCGGATTACATCCAAGAGAGGAAGGTTAACATTAACCTTTGAGAGCATCTTATAGAAGTCCAAGAACTACTGGTCTTGCTTCTCATTCCTCAGTCATTCTGGAAAAGGAATAAGAGGTTTATAAGGATTAGTTGCCTTATGTAATTTTCCTCCTTTCCCCTTCTCTTCAGGAGGGGCTAATATGATGATCTCCTTTTCAGGAGGAGTTTCTGGAGTGCTCTCTTCTTCCTTCTCATTCTTGTTTTCATCATCCGGCATTTGCACCTTGTTGTCTACAATTTTTCCACTCCTCAGCACCGTCACTGCCTGAGCTTAATTGGCTTGACTTGGAAGTTTGTCTTTTTTGTTCATTTGGACAAGCTCTCCAACGGTCCCAGTTAGTTGCCCGACTTGGGTCTCAATCCTCTTTATAGAGGCCTCCACCGTCTCAAACCTCTGATGGGTTTCTTGAATGAAGTTGTTCAAATTATCCTCCATCGATGATTTCGGAGGGCCTTGAGGTGGAGCTTGGTGTTGATGTGGCTGTGAGAAGTGCTGGAACCCTTGATGAGGTTGCAATTGCTGCCCTTGCGGTGTTGGCTACCTCCACAAGAAGTTTGGATGATACCGATACCCTGGGTTATAGGTGTTAAAGTATGGATCGAACTTTGGGCGTTGTTGGAAGTTTTGGAGTGCATTCACTTGCTCCTCCGCTCCATATGTGGCTCGTATGCACCAGTGCAAACATTGGCCCCGTGGCCAAATTCTCCACAGATTCCACATGTTTCATTGCATGCACTCCTTCTCAGTTGCTCATCCGCAGTTCGGAGAGCTTGCACCTGCCTCGTGAGTTCCGCCAACTACCTCACCATGTCATTACTCGAAGATGCTTCATTAATCTTCTTCTTCAGACCTCTGGAGCTTCTTTGCTGTGAGTTCATAGCCATATTTTCAAAGATTTCTGTAAGCTCCTCAGCTGTCCGGTTCTCAATATCACCTCCTGTTGCATTGTCCACCATGTATTGGAAATTATGGTAGAGGCTCTTGTAGAAGAATTGGTTGAGCAATTCCGGAGATAGATTGTGATGAGGACACTGCATATGTAGGGACTTGAATCTCTCCCAAGCCTCGTGAAGAGGCTCACCTTCTAATTGCGTGAAAGTCACCAGTTGTGACCTCACCTCTTGCGTTTTCTGGTTTGGGTACCACTTTGACATGAACTGTTCGGACACTTGATTCCAGTTTTGAAGTGAATTGGGAGCTAAAGACATGAATCATATCTTAGCTCGGTCCTTAAGTGTGTACGAGAAGCACCTCATCTTCAACTGATCCTCGGTCAAAACTCCAAGTGGAAAGACTTGAACTATAACATAGAACTCCCAGATGAAGTTCAATGCATCCTTCGCCAGCATACCATAGAAGGAAGGAAGCTGGTTGAAATGAATATTCTTTAGCTCGTAGTTCCGAGCTGCTTGTCCCAACACAATGGGTGATGCCGCTGCTCCTATCACCGGCCGAGCAAGGTCTCTCATCTGATAGGCAACCATTACTGTATGTGAACAAGTATCACTCCAGTCGTTATCAGAATCCTGTAGAGGTGTGCTCCCCGAATGATCAGACTGGTATCCCAATTCTAAGACTTGACCGTTTCCAACCTCCTCTTCTAGGTTGACTGTTTGTAGCTCCCTCCTGTGATGTACGTTGTCTAACACGGGTGTCAATCTTCTATTTAGACTTCGGCATCCGTGCATACACTACCTAACACCATAAAAGAAAGCAGTCAAACGCAACTTGCGGTTGAAAACTCCTTTTGACGTAAATGAATAGATTATAGTTACATATAAATAATTCCAATAAATTTATATATATATATATATATATATATATAAATATATAGTTTTTGAAGCAAAATGGGTATATGTAACTTTTAATTAGATTATAAATGTATATATGCATATAAATAGATAAGTTCATATAACTTGAGTTTATTTTCATTGATATAAAAAATATATAATTAGTATATCATGATATCTATTTAAATATATGTACCCGCGAACCCACTGTCTACCACCCGTGGCTGCTTATTACTTGCGAATATATAATTTTAATATTTAAGAAATATTATATGTACTCAATTAAATATACAACGTGTCATGATTAGTGGGATGGAGGGAGTATTAAATTCAATCCACAAAGTTAGCCATCGATCTCAAATGTCTCTCTTACTGACACTTATTAAGATCGTGTACTCACATGTAAATTGTTATTCATGTCCTTGCAGGTATGGATAAGGATATCCACTATTCATGTTTGTTGTACTTGATTGTTATCCCTAATTTTGACCCACCAACAAAATAATTATTCATACATATTAATTATTTGAATTGTTTTTATACGAAAAAATTCATTATTTAATTTAGTCAAATAATTAGTATTTTTTGCACAAATACATAGTTAATTTTTTAAATCGTATTTTTAAATTACGATATAAATAATTATGTACCAATAAATTTTATACGAGATGAGTCTTGATGTATTATTTATATTTTGCAACCATATAAATTTTCAAGTAACGAATTTTACAGTTATGTTAATAAATTATAAGATAACATGACTTTTCACCAACACATTATATATAAGATAAATTCTTGTAAATAACTTTATTTCTAATAATTGATGAATTCATATTACTTTTAAATAGATTATCACATTTTTAATAATAAAATTATATGATCCATCAAATATATTGTTTTAAAAAATTATATTTTAAAATTTATATTTATAAATTATAATGTAAAATAATTTCCGTCGATTTTCGCAGATTACTTACTAGTATAATACTCCCTCCGTCCCGCTAAATGTGACTACGTTTTCTTTTTGAGATGTCTTACTAAAAGTGGTCATTTTCCCAAAAATAAAAAAGTTTTACCTTTAAAATACTCCTCATACTTTTTTAATTTAAAATACAACACTTTTTTTTTAATCTCTGTGCCGAATCTTTTATAACCGCATTTAACGGGAAGGAGTGAGTAAATAAGAATAGATCTAGATAGTTTGGATTGATTGACACCCATTATTTATAACAAAAAAGTTAATAAAAAACACGCAATTTCACACAATCATAAAAATTCTTGATTTAGGTGCAACAAAGCAAGTCAAAACTAAATGCATCGTACTCGCCAGTATGAATTACGAATCAACTAATATGATTTCTTAATCATGTAATCTTTCTGTTTTTTAATAAGTGTCCAATTTTACTAAATCACACGTACTAATAAAATAAAAATTTTCCTAATATACCATTTATTAAATAGTATAATAAATACATTCATATAAATAATATCAAATTCCAATAAGTATTAAATAAGGGCAAAATTGAAAGATTGTCATAAATATACTTTAGAATTTTAAAATAAGACACTTATTTAGAAACAAAAAAAAAAGTGAAATAAGACACTTATTAAAATTTTTTAAGAGAGTATTAATTTTCTTGCGACAATAGACATTATGAATACGGTGCGTACCAAATGAATTCTCAATTTTGAAATCAAAACAAATTCTTGATCTAATAAATGGAAAACTCATGACACAAATTTCTAGATCAATAATGCACATAATTTGTATTTAATTATAGATATAACAAATCCAATCAATTTAATATTAAATTGGAAAAATCTCACATAAAATATTGCTTTTGAGATTTGAAGAGAGGGTTTGATCTACGAAGATTTAAGAAAATAATTAACGTCATTTCTTGTTCGATCCAGATACGAACATTGATTTTTTGGTTCATTCCTTTTAGGGTTGAATAAAATTTGGTAAAAAATTAAAAATCGAGTCAAACTGATAAATTCGGTTCAGCGTTTTTTCTCGGTTTGATTTCAGTTTTGATTTTAAAAATTTTCGATTTTTGGTTTGATTTCAATTTTAGTATCAAAAAGATCGAAATATCGGAAACCGAACTGAAACATATTATGAAATAATTATTTGTTTAATATTACTTATTAAATATATAAATATATAATAAATATTAAATATATAATAATTATTTATTTAATATTTTTTGTTTCGATTTTTAATCAAAACCGAATCAAAAATTTGGTCGTTTTTTTTTTCAGTTCAAGGTTATTTCGGTTCGTGGTTTCCGTTTTGGTAAGTACCATTTCTGCGACCAACATAATGGTAATGTTTTCCATTTCCATCCTAACTCAACTCTAATATTTGTTAGAGATCTGGACTAGAAGCTTGGTTATTAACTTAACACCTCTTGTCCTATATAGGATGTAAAAATTTACCGAAAAAAACGGTATACCGTATTGATGGGTGTGAGCAATGGTGTTAATCGACGGTGCTAGGGTGTTGATTAAATACTCAAAAAGCATTATCGTTCCCCAACAACGGCCCCAATCTAACGGGGCTCAGTCGTCATCACTCAATCAAGATAAATTTATAAATTTTCATGTCATTTACACTAGGTACCGCTAGTGGTAAGTATAGGGTCGATCCCACATGAAGTTGGTGTATTCTCTCTCTCTCTATCACAATTTATATATTCTTATAGAGGGTCTGCCTCGGGCAAGGAAGTAACCAAGATATGAAATAAAACAAAAGAAAAGTAAAAAGCAAAAAGATACTTGGCTTAGGCTTAACTTGTTATGTTTTGATCAAGTCCTTAATCATCGGTGCAAAGATTCTCGTTGCATACACGTTTCGTTGGTTAAAGACAGATGTAACTCTGTAGTTTTCCCCCTCGGCTAATTACTACGACCTGTCACCCCACCCAACATACATTTTCGGTCCAGAAGATAAGAGCTACCCACTCCCTTACCCCCTTGCCCAGGTTCCCCCCCAAGCCAAGCGTACTCCAGTATACCCAACTGGACATTAGCGGGATTGCGCAACCATGTGCACACCATCTCAGACACCCATCCCATGGCGTTCCCATCCACATCACCACACTGATCTCTCTGACTGGCAAGGCGGAATCCACTTGACCCTTTGGGCTCCAGTACACAGTGGTAACCTGACCTTGCCCAAGATGCTACCGACCGTTATAGCGCCAAGTACTCAATCAACTTGTATAAAGATCAGATCCATTGCTTTAGAAACACACACATGCAACTACATTGGCTAAGTTAGACCTCACAATGATAAGTTGATTTTAGCTAAGCTCATTTTACCCAAACCAAGTATTAAAATTACCTAGACATAAATAAAAGAAACGAAAAGGAAATAAAGATTTCTTTTCTTATTTTCTCGCGGCTGCCAGGATCTTCCGCACATTACCCAAGGACATGGTCAAGACATGCGTCGTATGCACCTTGTCTTTCAACTTTTCCGAACTTTCCTTTCTTCTGCTCCAAACTTCTCCATGTAACATAAAGTATTCTGAACGAACATTTTCCTCGCCGTCTTGCTCAAGGTCTTTACTTGTGCATCGTCTTACTCAGGATCTAACTCGTCTTGGTGGCGTCTAGGGTTTGTTTGGAAGATATTCTTTCCTTATTGAGTGGATCCCTAGTATCTCCAGCAGTTGACCGCCTTGATTCTTTCCTTATGTAGCTCTGGCAGGATAAAGGAAATATATATTTCCTTGTTTGTGCTCCGCGGTGAGAATCTGCATCCGCTCCTCCAAAGATCTTGTCTAATCTTTTCTTTTCAGCTCCTCGTTCGTCATGTACTCCATCTTGGGTACAGAGAGTCTCCAAACGGCTTGCCCAATGTGTTGCTTAAGACACCTCGCCTTCCAGCTTTGAAATGTTAGGTCCAGATCCCCCACGGTACATTGTCTTAAGCACAAATGTTCCCTGCTCAAGGTATTACAACGCCTGGAATTTGCCTCTTTCATGGGATGTGGAATAACTTGCCCAAGACTCTTTCCAACTAAAAACAAAGAAAAGAAGACTTGATCTACACCTAGACAAGCTCAAAAAGAGCACGAAAAATGGGCTCGTCATGTACTTACCGTATCAAAAAATATCATAAAATATCGAATATAAGGTATACCAAAATTTTTGGTAAGGTATGATACCGTACCGAACTTTTTGGTAAGGTAAATGTATGATTTTTCCAAATATCGATGTATACCGTCATATACCGTACTGCTGTATATGCCGAAAAAAATTGATATATATCGTTATTTTGGTATATATCAATATATATATATGTGTGTGTGTGTGTGCGCGCGCGCCCGCGCGCATATATTTATAATATTATATATCATATATATTCGACTTGAATTATAACAAAATTATTTATTCATAAATTATGAATTATAATTAATAAATATTAATAAAAAATTATAAAATATATGAATTTATTGATAATAAAAAAGATTAAACAAAAATTTATACTTGTTATTTTTAATATTAATGATAAACTATAACGTATATTTTGTTGTTACATAGTTAAATAATTATTATATAATTATATGATCTGCTAAATTATTTTCTAAAATGGGTATATCAAAATAATTATATAATTAACTACAATAACATACAAATAATTATAATATAAAAGTATGATTGAAAAATATAAGTGATTTATATGATTATATAATTACATCTGCTTAATATTAAATATAATATAAATTATAATATATAATTAATAAAATATATTTATTTTGTTATAATATATCATGCGTAAATGACCAAATTAATTATGATTCATATATCTAAATCTAATTAGTTATATAAAAACACAATAATGTATAGTTAATATCTTTGTAATTGATTATATGATATTCGTGGTTTTTCTCGAAAATTATGTTATTAAAAATTAACACTTAGTATGTTTTGTATATGTTAGATGTTGTTTAAGTTATTCATTATTAATAAATTTTGGCATATCGTGAAAGAAAGTTATACCGAAAATAAATAAGTTTTTGGTATATCGTAAAAGAAAGGTATACCGAAGTAAGGTAAGGTATACCGAGATAAGATAATGTATAGGTATGTAAAAACGTCATACCGAAAGTAAGGTATACCGAGAAGTATGATAAGGTAACGGTATGAAAATTTTCATTCGAAGGTAAGGATAAGGTATAAGGCATAACATCATTAAGTAGATGGCATTTTTTCCTTATGTTCTAATGCTGAAACAAAAAGGACTTGTTGGTTCTCTCGCATGGTTGTAGTCCAGGTTATTTACAGATTATATGGTAGATAAAATAGAAGATACAGGAGGAGAAGAATTTCCTGCTGCGAGAGTGATGGCAGGGTGGAGATGGACAGGTCATATTGATGTTGATGACCAAGAAAATTCTGGAGAAGAAGCAAGCTTCAACGCTCCCCAACACAACAGAGGGCTGGGGTTATGCAGACTTTGGGGCTTATGCCATCCATATATAAATGGTTCCTCTTCTCTACTATATGGTTTTAGTAGAGTTCCAGGTTCTATTCTATGTATGAAAATTAACATAAGAAAAGGAAAATTTGAGACGTTATTCCAGTTATCTGTAGGGATACTTCAAGGAAAAATCCAATCTTGTCATGCTTTCTTCCTTTGAGAAATGTTTTGTCAATCACTACTAGTACTATATACTAATTAATCAAATCTTTCTGGTAAATGAAAATAGTAATGGAATAAAAGGTACCTAATAAGCATTCCCTTTATTTCCAGATCTGTGTGAATTTCGATTTCCTTCTTTCAATTTTCAGGATGTAAAGGACTAACCTATATTATATGCAAGTGGTAATTGATCTAACTTAAATAACAAAGCCTTGATGGTTTCCAGATGTCATGGATCAAATCATCACAGTACGATGATTGATTTTCAAGACAGAAACTGATGTATTCTCCTTAGGGAGATGGAAAAGAATGGAAGAGGAGCTTGAGGCACTCTCATCTGATATATAATTGTGGAGAATATGTCTTCTCTTTATTCACTCTGCTTCATGCAATCACAGTCAAGTAGAGCAGCAGGGATATCACATCACATCTGGTTCTGAAAATAATCCAGGGCTTTGGAGATCTCATGAACTTGAAAGCCCTCTGCCATGGCTAATTTCGTGTCACCTCGAGAGATGCTCCCAACATCCTTCTTGAATTCATCATCACTACCATACATGACAGAGTCTCTGAGGACAATAGTCATGTGCACACCTCCAAGCATATCTTCATAGTCTGTGTCCCCTCTTTCCCCAGTAAACAAAACCACTTTTGGCAGCTGTATACTCCATCTCACAGATAAATATCTGCAAAATATCACAATGCACATCAATACACATTAGGTTTCGACTCCGAAAAATCGGTCTAAACGCACCTTAGTGCTTGAGCTCTTGATGCAAACAATGGTACAACGTTTAATCTGGATGTAGCGCGAGTATAGACCATGTTGCACCGCAGGCCTCTCATACGTAGCCTCGGCCTTAGATCATCTATTTTCGGAGCCTGTCACGTTTGCATGAAGGTGATTCAAAGCTATTTCCCTCTTGCATAATATATCACACAACACAACATTGGTAGAAGTATGTATGTACCTTGGTTCCAGGCCTAATGTTATACGAAAAGCATCTTGAGCTACATCGGTTTAGCTGCACATCGTCGTCCGCTTCATTGGCAAGCCTTGTTACTATCGATTTCACATTCTCCCCCGGCCAACGGTACTCGATGTGGGATTCATAGTCTTCATCTAAAACCAAATCCCTCCAAGGATAACACATTTCACTTCCACTGCTACAGACTAATGCATCAAAATCTTCTAGTTTTACCTCACTCCCCATCATTTCCTTTGTCTCTTGCAAACTCAAACCGGTCGATAGCACGAATCCTACCCCCGGAAACTTTGATCCCGACGCCTGCATAACATTCTTGATAATCAATGGAAAATCTTCAGAAACAGTCCCATTACTGTTATAACTGTCAACTGCTATCACATGCAGATGTTGCCTTCTCCCTGGACTATAAATAGTTACTGATTTTCCAACACGAGTTGCCTTTTGCATTAGAACATCAATGATTTTCTGGTGGTGATCAGACTCCCCATTGGCCTTAACATCCACATCAACAGAGAACTTCAATGAAAGGTCTTCAATGCCACGGAGCGATTCGCTTAGTGTTTCCTCAAGAATCGGCATTGCAGAGAGATGATTTGTTAGGTTCTGATGTCTGCAATGCTCAACCTGGGAGAGGTAGTTACGACAGTGCTCCGGCCATGAGAACTTGTGGATGTTTTTCAGACCGTTTCTTCGACAGTCTTGCCATAGGTTTTTCTCAGCAACAAGCTTTAGAAGAGCTTCTGAGATGCCTTTCTTATCGTGCGGATCTATGAGCAGACCGTTATTCAGTGCCTGATTCATTACCACTCTTTGATTATTCTTGCATCATTCTAATATGAGTAAGTACAAAGAGCAATACATACCTTTAATATGTCAACAGATCCACCATTTTTTGTGGCAACAGTTGGTAGTCCATAAGCAGCAGCCTGAAGAAAACCATGAGTTTCAGACATACTATAACTTGAATGCATAACTTCAAAGCATGCAGCATGTTGTACACGAACGAACCTCTATGAGAGTGAGACCGAATGGTTCGACTAGAGCTGGATTAATGAAAACTCCCTTCAAGACAGACCTAATGATCAGTAGCATCATAAAAGCTGCTTTATACATCCATAGAAATTTGATTAGTTACCTTGGTTTTGGCTGCCAGTCGATATATTTCAGGAACTTCATGTTGCTTGTGATGTTTCGGATAAGCTACCTGACCGTACAAGTCGTACTTGTCGATGAGCTTCAGTACTGTTGTAAGAACAGATGAGCTGCTGTTGGACAATTCTTCAATGCTGTCTCTGTTGCCTAATATCAGTGTCTGCAAGATTAGGAGTTGATCTTACATTATCACTACTTTTCATGAGCAGATAATTAGATTGAATTTAAATGCAAAGCTACCAAGTTTGCCAATTCCCTAAGGGGCTGGCACTCTCCAAAAGCCTCAAGTAAAGTTGTTACGTTTTTCTTTGGATCGGGACGGGATAATGCTAGTATCATAGGCTTGTGTGGATTGGTGAAAAAACGCATTATCTGAAATGGAAACAATTTAAAGGTATCGTACGCATTAATCGACATTCTTCTGAAGCGATAATGACAGAATCGAACCTCATGCCATATCGGAGGTATTGGCTGTTTATGGATCTTTTCAGTGTCGATCATTGACCGGAGATCGCCTTCACTGTCTAACGACAGTTGCTCAGCTACACTGCTGAAGTCCATACCAGGTGGTATGACCACCATCCTTGGCATGTATCTTCCGATGCAGCTCATACCTCTTCGTCTCCTTATTCTCAGCTTCCTCTCCAGCTGCATATCGAATCCATCATACAAACCCCACTGCTCTTCGATCTCCTGCTTCGTGCTCGTTACCACTATCTCAGCACAATCCAACCCCAACTCCTCTGCTTCGATTCTCCTCAATATTTTGTAAGTGGTGTTGATATTCTCCCTAGAGAGCCTGCCCTGTTTAAGTAACTGCTCCAGTTTGTTCCTTCCCAAGGAGTGCCCCGTTAACACCATTGGCACATTTAGGACAGACGACAACCGCGCTGCAACTTCCCCTGCATCTGCATAGTGTCCATGAATTACATAAGGCCATGCTGGCATTCCTGAACTGACTTGCTCTCCTAAAGCTCTTGCCATGTTCACAATGTGGCTAAGAGCTCCATCTACAAACTCCGCTATATAAGGCCACAGAGACTCTTTCTGTACATACGTATGAGACGGGCCGCAGGGGATACGGACAATGTAAGCGCCACAGCTGCCAAATCCATCTGAGGGGCATGACAGCATCTCAATGGGCTCACCATAGGCGTTATCAACCTCTGATGAAGTAATTGTCTTGTCAGGAGATCCACTCTGTGTACCCTTTCCATGTTGGCCAAAGCTCTTGCTAATTCCACCACGTACTTCACCTAGTGACATGAAATCTAATCCATTTCAAAAACTCCATACACTTATGCATCCATCACAACTAAGAATTACCTGACCACCGGTATCAGAGTCTCGTCCCAGCTCCATATTTTCTCCACGAACCAACCCGTGAAGACTATTAGAGGTAAACGTTGAACATTACATCAAAAGCTAATTACATCTTATGTTTAGTTCAGTTTTAGCTTTAAGAAACAAGATGTTTTACTAACCTTATCAGAACAATATATAGTTGTCGAGATTTGTCATCCGACAGAAGCTGATTATTGCAGCTTATTCTTTCCATGTCTGTGCATGAGCCAGTTTGATTAGACTCTCCTTTCTCCCTCTCACCTTCAGACAGATCAGAAACATCCTGAGCAGCATCGTTACGCCCTTTGTCTCGTTCAAATCTACGCAGTACTAGTTTTTGTGCTGCATCCCATGCTATCTGCAAGTAGAATATATAACTTGTCAATCTTTTCCAACAAATCTTCTCATTTCACAAGTAAAAATCAATGATCAGTCAAAAACGAAGATGAAGAGGGAGGTGACACCTTCTTCTTTCTGCGGGAGAGATGCCATATGCGCCAACACATGTTCTCAAGCCTGTTGTTGCGGTGACGAGAATTCCTAGTAGCTATCATCTGTTCATCCAGAACCAATCTCAATTATTTATATATGAAACAAGTAAAACAACCTAATCTTGGCTTCACTTCACTTTGTGCAGTTTGAGAAAACTGGTAATGAATATGTTGGTACCTTAGTCCATGTTCTGTGAAGATCAGCCTCATCGAAGCCATTGATAACTTCTTCAACAAAGTAGCTTGTAGGAGTGAATAACCTGCTGTCTTCCTTATGCTTCTGGATTTCAATCTTTTCCAACTTCAATACCTCATCATCTACTTTCTTCCTTATGGTTGTGCCACCATTTTTACTTCTTACTACTTTGTCACCGCTCTCTGCACCTCTTTTCCCGTTCTTTGCAGTTCCGACGTCCAATATTGCCTCCAAATAACCGTTCAGCCATTCGTTTTCTCCCTTCTTCATCATCTTTGAGTGTTATAGTTTTGAGAGGTGAGTGAGTTCACAAGAGAAGAAGCAGAAGGGCCACCCTTATATAGGGCATAGATACTGAAATCTTTTATTGTTTCTTCCACTTGAACAAGTTAAGGTTTGATTCTCTATATTCACATATGATCTGCATGGGATTTAAGAATTATCTCCATCTAGTACTATCTGTTGCAGCTCTTTCTATTTTTATTCCAAAAGTAAAACGTTTAAAAGCATTTTTTCAAGTGTAGTGTTAGTGTTATTATCCATTTGCACAGCCCCTTTTTGGATATGATCTCAAAAAACAATCAATAATTTAAACCTCATCTATATTCTATTTCGTGGGACTCATTTTTAACTACAAAAAATATGCTTTTTAAAATTTTCTTAAAAATTCATGTTGACTCCCTCACAATAAGATTAGTGGGCAACCATAGTGAACTTTTTCGTGATGTCGTTAACGTTGTTGAAAGCGAATTGTAAACCTCACTTTTTGAAACAATTCCCAGATTACACTATGGTAGAGGAGATGCCGTGAAGATCTAGGTGTATGAGCAGTACGTGCTGAAAGGCTCCCATACTGTTTGGAGGGCAGGGGCATAGATGCCTAACAAACCTGGCCCGACCATTAAACGCATTCCTCAGCTAAAAAAGGGGCTAGAGGAAGTGTTCCAGAAAAAGTAAATGAAAGAAGGCATAGAGCAGTTGCCATACACTTAAACATGAAAATAGTCCTTAGAACATCCTTACTTCATATGAAACGTTTTGTTCTAAAGCATACGTAAATTGTTACTAGGAAGACGTTTTTTCTCTTTTTATTCCTCGATAATCAGAATGAAGAAATCCAAAATTAGCATTGTTGTTAGGACCAATTATTTAGAGCATAAAGCAAAGGCAGATATAAAATATGATATGAGCGCAATTGATGTTGCTTTTGAGGGGCAGTTAACGAAGATTCTTTATTCACTGAAATTAGCATATGTAAGGAATTTAATTAATTTTGATGGGCATATGCCATTATTTTGGCATAAGAATAGAGGATATTGACAAATGCATTCATTTCTATTCTTTCACATTCGTGCAGTATAGGGAGCATCAGATACCTATATTTAACAACATTTCTCTACTATGATTCCCAAAAACAGTTGCTGCAAATTCTAAACGTAGAAAAATAATAAGCATCAAATAATCCCATGCACTAGAAGAGTGGATATGTGGTCGAATATCCAAATATAGTGTTGTAATGCCTTGAATCGACCAGCTCATTGAATTCTGTCTGATCGTTGACAGCTGTCCATCACTGGGTTGTCACGAGCATGTTAAGGTTTTCACTGAAGGTACACACCGGATCAACCCGCTGCTTAGGAGCAGCTACGTAACGAGCTCGCTACTACCTTGACTTGTGCTGCTCTCTCATATGTCTCCATCTGTGCTGGCCAACTAAACTTGTTACGTGGAACCCACTTGGTGAACATATAGTGACGAAGCTACAATGGGGCCCGAGTCCCAAGATTTTCAAAATTATGTAATCGCTATGTCTCTCCTTAAATATCTCAATTTATATTTAGATGATTCTATTATAATAATAAATTGAGACATTTAAGGTTTGACATAGATACTATATAAGTATTAGAAAAATGGAAAAATGGAAAAATGGTGACGTTAAATGGACACATATGTCACTACAATTAATTTTTGACTAATTTATCCTTAAATCTATTTTGGCTTCAAATGACTAGTTTTATGGATCAACACTTTTCATTCTCCCTTCTATGATTTTCTCTCACCTAACTAGCTAATTAGTAATTTAAAAATATTTGTTTAAAAGATTATACTTTCATAATTTCAATTAAAATTTAAATATTTCTCCCATAATTACAATATTTATACTATTAAAATATTTTCTCCACTATTATTATATATTATACCTTTCGTTTTTTTGTGTATATTAATGCTACCACCATTAAAAATAATTTAATTCGTAAGTATACCATCAAATATTTATATATATAACGAATTTTTTCACCTACCAATATTGTACCGAATTTTCAATATAACGAATACTGGTAAACTAAAATTTTGGTATCGAAAAAATTCAGTAACAATACCGTACTGAATTCGATATAACAAAATTCGTTATGATATACCAAAATACCGCATTTCATGTCAAAATTATGCAAAAAAATTATATATAAATTTATTTATTATTTATCTTATACAAATAATTACTTATTACCAAAAACAATATGTGCATAATTTATATATTAACTTAATCATATTATACATTATATTCATATTAATATTAATCGAAATACAATAATCACATACAACTCGATTCAGGTCATTTTGAAAATATTAATGATGTAAAAAAATATTTCTATATAGATTAACAATATATATAGTAGCAAATTAGGTTTTAATCTTATGTGGAAATTATCTTCATTTTTTTCTATTAACCTTTTAAATTATTGTAATTTTGTCTACTAATAATTTAACATAATTAGTACAATAAACACACTTAAAATTAATAAATAATAATTAAAATATATCAATTAAACTCATTACCAATTTAAGATATATGTCAATTTGATTCATATTCGATTCAAAAATAATATTTGAAGGTATCAAGTTCAATTCGAATATTCAATTTTATTTTTAATATATATATATGTATATATATATATATATATATATCAAATTGAATATCATAAAATTTTATTTATATTTGAGCATTAATTAAATAATCAAAATATTTTTTTTTCAATTCAAATTGTATAATATCGAAAACGAATACGACTATTAGAACACATCTACCGAATCAAATTGAAATTATTTGATTGGTTTTCAACCATAGTTACGAGTTATATTTATTTTATTGAGATATGATCATGATCACAAAACAATCGTAAAAGTAAACACTAAAAATATTTTTCTTCAATAATTTGTCATCACATTTTGTAATACACAAATATATATATATATATATACTTTATAAATTTATATTTATATTTAAATTTTAGCTAACTATAATATATTATTTATTTGTATGTTATACACTTTAAAAAACACTTATATAAGGTTTAACTAGATATAATATACTCATTTTTATATGTTATACTTTTTCACAAATACTTATATATTAATTTTAAAATTTAGAATTAATGAAATATTGATATATTAGATTAAAAAATAAATTATGTATATTATATTTGTAATATTTAAAATAATATTGTAACATATTATATATTAATTATTAACATAATAAATCAAAGTTATATTTAAATCGTAATGAAAGTGTATCTCAACATAGTAATAATGTTGTAACAACAATATGAACAACAAGTCAAACTCTTCACTCAAGACAAGAATAATTTTTGCGTGGGTTTGATTTTAACCCATGCGAGTCTCACGACTAAAAACCTTTACTAAAATATGAAAACCAGAGTAGTAATACAAAGCAAGATAAACTTGGCTAAGCTATCAACCTACTCTATGAAAAACACAATCTTGTTGACGGGATGTCTCAAGATTCAAACTCTCTTAACACAAATACTGTACAGAAGTTCTCTCAGAATTACTCTCTCAAAAACTGCACTTAATGTGTTCACCAGTCTTCTATATATATACTCGTGTGATTTCTCTTCCTTGTTCCTCCGTTGAAGTGCAATGGTGAACATGTCCTCCACCTCCTGGTTATGTGTAGCAACTGATCCATAGACGTGTGATCTCTCTGCATTGACCTTTTCAGCTTACTCTTAAAATATTGTCACTTGTTTTTCAACCGCTATGTTGACCTGTGGAAATAGTGAAGAAACACAAAACCAAAATAGATTAAGCGTGAGTAGGTAGATATTAATAGAGTTCAACAACTCTATCAATCTCCCCATTTTGCTTTCTTCACAAAACATCCTAAGTGTAATGGATCTCCCCTGCATCTGAACTCCCCCTGAAAAGCACATATAAAGTAGAGAGAAAGAATACAATAGTAGAGCATCTATAACAACATCCATCACAACATCATTAACCATGCCAGACAAAGACAAATAAGAAAGAAACGTCCCAATTGTCATAGTAACAAGAACCAGTAAGACGTCCAAAAAATAGTAACATGTCCCAAGACACCGTAAGGAACAAAACAGTTTAAAGCAGTAACTGGAATGAAAAAAAAAGTGTTAGTGAAAGTGTTAGTGTTTAGATAACATCAACAACAAATAGTTAGCAGTCAATGGAGTTAGTCAGCATCTCCACCAGATGTTGCAAGAGCATGAGCACCAACAACAACATCTTTCTCACCAGCAAACCTCATCTTCATCATCACCGAACTCCTCTGCATCATCACCTTCGGTTACCACCACCTTCTTTTTCTTGACTCCCCCTTTTTGTGAAGAAAGGAGTTTGTTTATGTTTGCTTGAATGGAGGAGATAGATTGCAGCGTGTCTTGGTGACGTATGGCCTCAGCTCTTGCTATTTCCTTGACCTTTCGGAGTAGTGAGGTAACTACAATTGTGGGCGCAAGGAGCTCACTAGGTAAGTCATGTGTGGCTGGTATCAGGTCAGGAGCAGTGAGGTCAATCCATGGCAGATCACGTGCATTGTTTCCACCAAACAACATGTTGTTGATGAAGTATGTTGGAACAACAACCTTGTGTTTGGAATGTTTGGCCTCGGTAAGTCCTTGCTCAGTCAACATTCTACATAACAGAGATGGAAAAAGCAGAGAACTCTGTTGAGTTCGAGCTGCAACGTTAGTGAGCTGGTGGCGAGTCCATTTTTCATGCTCTTTTTGTGTCTAGTTTTAGGTCTAGATCGAGTAATTTTCCTTTGTTTGTGTCTTGTTTTGTGTCTAAGAGGACACGAGTCTGGCTTGGTAGGATACAGTTCAAGGTTGCAGGTCATCTCAAGAAAGAGGCATGTTTACATACGGAGCATCTTGGGCAGTCTGAAGCTCAAGGCAAGATACTGCTCGAGATCACGCTGCAACCGCTGGGGCCAAGAGGAGCACATTGACCAAGATAAGGAGGAAGAATGAAGCAATCAGGAGCGCAGAAGATGATGGACAAGACGTTGGGATTTGCAGTGGATTTCTTTCCTTCCGCGGAAAAGGAAAAAGATATCTCCTTCCTTCCACGAAATATTTGGAGGATTAGGAATATCTCCTCAACGCGGAAGATCTCACCAGGAAGGAAAGTTCACCATAACCCTAGCCGCCACCACCACGAAGCCCAAGCCCACGAATATGTTATTTATACCCCACACTATGAATCAGAGACACACACATTCGAGGGGAGGGACGACGCCCAGCTGCTCTTTCTCCTAGTTTAGGCCTTTATTTCAATGAGTGATTGGGACGAAGAAACAAGTCCTATGGGCAAAAAATTTATTTAATTTATGTTCATGCTTTCGGCCTTAACAAGGGTTGGTCCTGACAAAATGATCTTTTGGTAACACTCTATTTCCGTATTTTAATATAAGTATGTTTTTGTTTATCTCTTTCGTGTTCTTTACTTTTCATATAAGTAGCTAGATTTATTAAACTTGGCTTGAGAAAGATGAATTGAGTTAAAACTTATAACGTCTTGAGAGGTCTAATTACACGCATAGTTGTATTGACATGTTCCTAAAGCGCTGGATCTGAATCATATACAATTTGATCAAGTCTTTAGTGTTGTCTGACCAGTAGCAGTCTTGGGCAAGATCAGGTTACAACTGGGAGCTAGAAACTCTAAGTGTTAGCGACTCTCTGCTTGCCAGCCAGAGGGATCGGCGTGGTGATGTAGGTGGGAACGCCATGAGACAGGCGTCTGAGATGGTGTGCCCATGATTGCGCAGTCCCACTAATGCCTATTTGTGTATGCTGGAGTAAGCTTGGTCCAAGAGCAATCTTGGGAAATGGGGATAAGGGAGTGAGTAACCCTTACCTTCTGGGCTGAAAAGGTATGTTGGGTGAGGCTTAGGTGACTACATGATGATTAAAAAGGGGGTTGCCTAAGTGATGCATTTGGGTGGTATGAGTAAAACTCCATTCTTACACTCGCCTCTAACTAATGACATGATCGTTCAACGAACACTTTTGCATCGATGATCAAGACATAAGTCAAGACTCAAGGATTCTAACCCAAGTCAAGTTGCTTTCTTATTTAACTATCTTAGTATTTTCTTTTCAGTTATTTATATTTTAGCACTTTACTTTCTGTTTGATTACAACTTCTTGCCCAAGGCAAGACCCGACTCAAAATCCAAATTGTGTCATCGAGAGAGGAATCCACCAACTCCCTGTGGGATCAACCCTGTACTTGCCACTAGTGGAACCTAGTGAAGAGTGTAGGTATTATAAATTTATCTTGACCGAAGTGATAACGACTGAGCTCCATCAGCTGGTCAAAAATGATCTTCCCTAGATTGAAAGGCTTGTTCAGCCCCATGCAATACATCAGTATGCCATGTTGTTGAGTCACCACTGCGACATTTGAGGTGACTATCCAATTTTTTGTTATGACCTTGTGCAGTACTGAGTAGAGACGAGTGAGGTTGGATGCCTTCATCGGTTGTCCCCACCGTCGTTGTGTTCCTCCACTGATTACCCGTGCAACCTTATCCATGCCTCCATAGTTGTCTCCACATCATCAGGCATTCCCAGGGCTTCATGTATAGTCGAGGCAGTGATGAAGATCTTTCCGCTGTAATAGACATTGCCAAATTTGTTTGATAGTCGATCCGCAAACTCCTTGGACATGTTAGCAAATACATATCTCACAATGGACTTAACATATGACTTGAGCCCACATACAGATGCCATCAGATGTCCACTTTTAAATAAATTGATGAGATTGAGATCATCAAATGTTACCTCATCAATTCGTTTTTCATTGAAGCATGGGGCATCCTTCAACCATTTCCACTTCTTGGTGGCGCCACTGTCATACAGAAACTTTGATTGTGCTCTCTTGGAGTCCAAATCAGAGTTATCACTGTGTATCTATTTTGTTGCTGGCTTTGGGATCTCTGTTCCTTCAACATCTGCAGCCTGCCTGTTCCCATTTCCTTTCTCTTTTGGTGCCTTCTTTGCAGAGGTAGCAATCTTGCTTAGTGGGATATCACTTCCTTCCTCAGTAGATTTTCCATTAGTCACCTCTGTTTCCTCCTCTTCCTTTTGTTGTTTCTCCCCCTGGACATGTGCTTTACTACTACTATCCACTTCTTTTTCTATCTGAATGGCATTCTCCAATGGCACATCCTCCTTTTCTTCGCTTTCGTCCACCAGATTTAGGTACACTGGAGCTTTTGGATTTTTCTTGAACTGAGTCCTCCTGGACATCCGTGGAGGTGGGTCTTTCTCCTTTCTAGCAGCTTTCTTCGTCCTCTTCTTACACGGTGGTGGTTTTGGCATTTCATCATTCTCCTAGGTTTGTGTCTCTGACAGTCCTCCATCTCAGGCCATTCGATGGGTAATGGCCCTTCTTAAGCAAATAGCGGTTGGGGCTCTTCTTTTTCCCTTTCAGTGTTTTCATTCTCTCCTTCTTTTGTTTTCAGTCGCGAGCTTCCTCATCTTTGGACTGTTCTTCTTCTTGAGTTGGGTTTTCCACATCATGTTCGTCAGGCAGTGATTTTCCTGAAGGATCTTCCTTTCCTTCATGAATTTCACGCTCACCTTCTGCAGATGATTCTTGACTAGGGTTTGTTGGAGCTTATTCGGTGATGGTGGGTGTTCTAGTCGCTGCTGAGGAGGATCCCCCTATGGATTCCTGCAATTTCTTATAAGCAGTTGGGTTAGCAGTAAAAAACTTTCTCATCATCTCGATCATCACATCTTCAGTTGGTGCTGCCATGGTAGAGATGGTGAGATTGGAGAAAAAAGTACGAGGAGAGAGGGAATGATGATTTTTGATTTTGAAGTGAGGAAATGGAAAAAGGTAGAGGTTAATAATGATATGCTAAGGGAAGAGTGTGCGACGTGACAACATGGGGAAGTGGGAGAGGCGGCTGCGTTTCCCCAGGGCAGCAGTTTCGCCCACGTGCTGATTAGGAGAGAGGAAAAAAAAGAGCTTCCTTGAGGTGTATTATGATAACAAATAAAACATAATATATATAAGTATATACAGAAAAAAAAAAAAAAGGAATTAAGCACATTTTATATAATTCACCCACATTTTATAAGATGTTATCAATCATGTTGATGCAACAAACATACCTTCAATTTTTCATGAGAACATACATAGACCAAGAGATCTTCGTAATTTAACGAATTTCTCATGATCTAGAATTTTGTGAAGGTTTCAGCTATTTGATTTTCAGTTTTCACGTATTCAAGCTTCAAAATCTCTTGCTCAACTAAATCCCTAATAACGTGGTGCCTTATGTCAATGTGCTTAGTTCTGGAATGTTGAACATGGTTTTTAGATATGTTGATGGCACTAACGTTGTCACAATACACCACTAGATTCTTACTCTCAACTCCATAATCACTCAACATTTCTTTTAACCACAACAATTGAGTACAACAACTACCTGCCGCCACATACTCTGACTCTGCCGTAGAAACAGACACAATTTTATTTTCTATCGTGTCAGGATACGAAGTTATTTCCATGGAAGAAACATCCACCACTCGTGCTCTTCCTATCATCTAGATCTCCAGCCCAATCTGAATCACTAAACCCTACGAGAACTACGTTGGTGTCTTTAGAGAAGGAAATAGCTAGATCTATTGTTCCTGCAACATACCTAATGATTCGTTTCACAGATTTGAGATGAGACATTTTCGATTTCGCTTGATACCTGGCACAAACACAAACATTGTACATTAGATCGGGATGAGTAGAAGTGAGGTATAGAAGAATCCCTATCATTGACCGGTACAATGCTGGATCAACATCTTCGTCTGACTCATCTTTCGAGATTTTATGACTTGAGCCCATTGGAGTTCGCATGGGTTTACTTCCTTTGAGCTTAAACTTATTTCCTTTGCATATATGTTGTGAGATATAAATATTTCATCTTCTCCTTGATTGACTTGTAACCCTAGGAAGTAAGATAGCTCTCCTACCATGCTCATCTCGAATTTCTTGGCCATGGCACCTACAAAATCATCAAGTAGCTTTTGTGAGGTGGAGCCTACAATTATGTCATCAACATATATTTCGGTGATGAGTAGTTTGGAATTCTCCATTTTTATGAACAGTGTTTTGTCCACACTTCCACGGATGAAGCCATATGTGAGTAGGAATTTTGTCAAGTGCTCATACCAAGCTCTTGGAGTTTGTTTAAGGCCATATAATGTATTTTTCAGCTTGAACTCATACTCCAGTTTGTGTGGATCTTCGAATCATTTTGTTTTCTCAACATATACCTCTTCCTTTAATTCTCCGTTTAGGAAGACTGCTTTTACTTCAATTTGGTATAGTTTGATGTTGAGGTAACATGAGATGGTTAGAAGAAGCCGAATGGATTCAATCCTTGCATCATGGGCAAACATGTCATCAATGTCAATTCCTTCTACCTATGTATATCCTTGAGCCACCAGTCTTGCTTTGTTGCACACAACGGTTCTGTGTTCATCTGACTTGTTCTTGAAGATCCACTTTGTTCCTATAACATTCCTGTCAACAAGCCAAGGGACCAAGAGTCAAACATCATTGTGCACAAAATGATTTAGTTCCTCATGCATGACATTTATCCAAAACTCATCACTTAACGCTTCTTTCACAATTCTTGGCTCTATTTTTTACACAAAGAATCTTACACCAGATAGCATAGCACACTTGGTGAACATGCACATGATTTCCATATAGTTCATGGGAGCCTTACCTCTTGTGCGTATCCCATCACGCACATTAACTATGACTTGAGATATTGGATGATTTGCCCTTGTTATGCCTAGAGGTTCTCTTCTCTCACTACTCCTGTGAATTTTAGACTCATAGTAGTTTTCATCCGGGTCTTCCTGATGTTGGGGTTCTGTTTCATGAGTTGTGATTGCAACATCTGGGCTACCTTCGTTTTCCATTTCCCTTGTTGATTCTCCAGCACATATCTGGTCACACTCTAGTTCTTCTATTCCTGACACATCAGTAGCATCATCAAAAACAACATTCACATATTCTTGAATAGTGCATAGTTTTAAATTATACACTCTATGTGCAGCACTATTCTGAGAGTATCCTGCAAATATCCTTTTATCACTTTTTTCATCAAGTTTTGTGAGATACTCTATATCATTCAGAATATAACACACACCCAAAAATATGAAAGTATTTCAAATTTGGATTTCCCTTTCAATATTTCATATGGTGTTTTGAAGGTTCCTGGTATGATATTCACATGATTGTTGATGTGACATGCAATGTTAACCGCTTCTGCCCCAAAGCGTTTTGAGATCTTCTTTTCACTCAACATCACTCTAGCCATCTCGATCAGTGTTATGTTCTTTCGTTCCACTACCCTGTTTTGTTGAGGTGTTTTTGGTGCTGAGAACTCTTGAAAGATGTCTTTTTTCTCGCATAGAGCTGTCAATTGTGTGTTCTCGAACCCACGTCCATCATTTGTTCTTATTCGAGAGATTCTTAGACAAAAGAGATTAGCAACACGTGCAAATAGATTTTTGAAGCTATTGAACGCTTCAGATTTCTCTCTAAGGAAGAAAGTCCAAGTATACCTTGAGTAGTCATCAACTATTACAAGAACATACCGTTTACCACCAAGGTTTTCAACTTCCATTGGCCCAACTAGATCCATGTGTACTAGTTCGAAGCAGCGTGTTGTGCCAAAATGTTGTTCACAATGTTTTACAACATGGCGAGAGACATGTATTTGTTTTCCTTTTTGACAGTCTACACACACAATCTTTTCAGCCTTGTTAAGTTTAGGTAGTCCTCATATTGCCTCCATCTGAGTCAACCTGTCAAGATTTCGGAAGTTAGTATGTCCTAATCGTTGATGTCACAATACAATATCATCTATTTGAGTTTTGTGACATTTTGCTTCATCAGTCATGTAGCAATTATCATTAGACCTTTGCCCTTTAATAATACACATGTTCTTATCATTGTGTACTTCGCATGCATCTTTTGTAAACCTTGTAAGTTTTCATCACATAGCTGGCTTATACTAATTAAATTAGCCATAAGACCTTGAACATGAAGAACATTCTATGCAGTAGGTAGACTAGGCACATTTAGGATACCCTTACCAACAATTTTACCTTTTGTTCCCCCACCAAACGAGATATTTCCACCATCATAGGTTTCATAGTTAGATAGACATGCTTTGTTACCTATGATGTGGCAAGAACATCCACTGTCGAAGTACCAAGATCCAAAGGTATTCGTTTTCAGTGCGGTGTATACAACTAGACATTTCAGCTCATCTTTTCTAACCCAAACCTGTTTAGGGGTTTTGTTGACTCTTCGAGAATATACTGACTGTTGATAAAAACATGTTAGCTTTTTCCACAGAATGGTTTAATGTGATCGGGTGTAAGACAGTAATCACATAGAAAGGTTCTACGTCTCTTACCTTTACTTACTGTTTAGCCTCTTTTTAGTCGTCTAAACTCGTATCTTCCTTGTCTTTATTCTTGTTGTTTTCCCACTTTGCATGATATTTTGGGCTCGATTTACGTTTTATTTTATGTTTCAAGATCATGAGCCTAAACCAGTGTTGAAGTTGGAAAAAAGATGAGAAATAATCAAGAAATGACAAAAGAATAAGATGAAGGCCGAGAGCATAAGTCAGCGGTCGCTTAGGGCCGAGCCAGAAAGAGACACGGCAGAGCCAGGTCCAGCGACCGCTGACCCCAGCGGCTGACTCGAGCTAGCGCCAACCACCTCAGCGGATTGTGTGCGCGGGGAGCGTGGAACGGCCTTGTCAGCGGTCGTTGACATGTAAGCGGCCACTGACCTCCCTCTTCGCCTATAAATATTCAACGTTTTTCTCATTCGATTATCATTGTTTTCCAGATGTTTTGCACTTATATTTTGAGCACCTCTCGACCTATTGTTCTAGGGTCGAGACTTTTGATTAGTCGTTGTTAGTTTTAGTATTGGATATAAAAATTGCAACACTCTAGTTCGTAGTTCTTTTCTGTTCTTTGTTGTGGATTCAAGTTCGTTCCAATATTATTAATCAAGTTTGCTTCCGTTTATTATTTTGGGTTCTTTTTATTATTAAGTTCGTTTATTTGTTTATGCTTTTATTTTCTTATTTCGTTTACTTGTTCTATGCTCTTTTCGATTTTAAACTCCATAGTACTTTCTATATCCTTTTCAACCCCGATTTTCAAGTTACTTGCATTCTTTTCACTTCGCATCTAGTTTTCGTAGTTAGAAAATTCATTTCTCCATTTATTTTCATTAGTTTAGAATTTACATTCTTTCGTTATTTATATTCTCCGCCTAGTTTTAAAACCCTCAAACATTCTTTTACTTGTTTTAGTTTTGAACAAAGAGTTAAATTGTCCTGCTAAGTCTTCCTTGAGAGTAAGACTTGGGTTGGCTTATCATTCCTAGACGACCTCGTTAGATTACGAGCGAATCAAATCAATTTTAGTCGAACAAATTTTGGCGCCGTTGTCGGGGAAGACTTTATGCAATTTAATTCATTGTTCCTTTTTACTTTATTTTTAATTATTATGTGTACTTTCTTCTCTATTGTGGAACGCGTAACGTGTTCATTGAGTGTTGTGTATGCAAGGTCGCCGTAGTGCTACAATGTCATTGACGCCCTTCATCGACAACATACACCGGAAGCATGAGATCTTAGCCACTGTAGAAGAAGACATTGAGCGTATTGACGAATTCTCGCTACCGTGATTATTCGAAGAGATGACCGATGACATTGTCGACGAGAGACCGCGCTACATGGGCGACTTCACTAGGCCCAAGTTCAGCGCCACCACTACTTCAGTTATTGTCCTTTCGACTGCAGTCCGAAATTATGAGCTGAAACTGCACCATCAATCTCTCCTACCGACTTACCATGGACTCCTGAGTGAAGATGCCTTGACTTTCATCCGAGAATATTGCACAGTGATGCAAACTTTTCCGCTTCTCTCACTAACGGAGGACCATCTCAAATTGAAGTGTTTCCCTTACACTTTGAAGGATATGACCAAATCTCAGTTTTTATCTCTTCAACTCGGATCACTTACAAATTGGGCATCGATTTGTGAGAAATTCATGTTGAAGTACTACCCGTATCACAAAACTTAAGCGGTACGTACTAAGATAATGAATTTCATGCAAGCCCGACGAGCCATTCCATGAGACGTGTGAGAGATTCCAAGAGCTACTACAGCAGTGCCCCCACCATCAGATGGCACCAGAGATGCTATGACAGTTCTTCTGTGACGGTCTGCTCCAAACCACTCAATTTATGGTGAACAGTTCTGAGGGAGGAAATATTGTAGTCAAGACGGCGGAGGAGATGAATAAGATTTGCGAGACCCTATCCGCAAGATCGCAACAAAAATCCTCTCGACCACATCGAATGGAGGCCAGTGCAGTGACGACGAGTCCCGGCCTTAAAAAGCAAATGGCGGATATAATGAGGGAACTACAAGAATTGAAGATGAACCGACCCCCATCACCATCTGTTCAGCAAGTTGCATTTGAGCCATTCAGTATTTGTGGCGGTTATGGCCACGTGGTGGAAGAATGCCAACGAATGGCGGAGATGACTGTCGAAGGCGAGGCGGAAATTTATGTAGCACAAGGATTCTTGTCTCAACCAACACTCAGCAAAACACATGGAGAAATCAACAAAATGCGGGGTGAAACCACAATTTCAAGGGCAAGGAGCGCAAAATTTCCAAAATCGATGCGCTCAAGCTCACGAATTTCTAGCCTCAGTATTAGCGTCAACCGCAGCCGTACTACCCACCACAACCGCAACAATAATTTTTTCCACCACAGCAGCAACAGTTTTATCACCCTCTGAATCAACAGCACCAATATCCAATGCAACAGTTTCCACGTCAAACTATGCCTCCTCAAAAATTATCTCTTGAGGATAGTTTGCCCGCTTTCATGCAAGAAAGTAAACAGGCTCATGAGGCACAAGACGCTACCATCAAATGCCTTGAAACTGTTATGGGACAAATTTCAGGTTCAGTGAACCAGTTGCAGCAAAATAATGAAATAGGAAAAATTCCGGAGCAAAGTCATCAACCCGATCAAGCTCAAGCTGTGACGGTGTTGAGGAGTGGAAAAATGGTGGATAAAAAAGTGGAGATGCCACCATTCACCATTGACAAGGAGGAAGGTCCCCCACCAAAGGTTGGGAAAGCCAAGCCCGGTGAGAAACTTCAGAAGAAAGCAAATTCGTATGTTCCGCCAATTCCTTATCCCAGCAGGCTAAGGAACGCGAAACACGACCAACAGTTCGAGGATTTTTATAAAATGTTTTCCAAGGTAAACGTGAATTTACCTCTTTTGAAAGTCATCCAAAACGTTCCCGCCTATGTCAAGTTCTTTAAAGCGTTGGCGGCAAAGAAGAGAAAATTCGGTGATCAAGAAGTGGTGACAGTCTCCGAAGTGGCGAGCTCCATCATGCAGCAGCCTTTGCCTCCTAAGAAGCATGATCCAGGTAGTTTTGTTATCAATATCTCTCTAGGAAACGGTAAGAAAACATCGGGCATGTTAGATCTAGGAGGAGGAATTAATTTTATGTCGTACTCTATTTTTAGGCAATTGGAATTAGGTGAACTTAAATCTACTCGAATGTGTTTACAGTTGGCCAATAGATCCGTTAGATATCCTAGAGGTGTCATTGAGGATGTTTTAGTGCAAGTAGGAGGATTGATTATTCCTGTTGATTTTGTTGTTTTGGAGATAGGAGATGTGCATGAAAATGGTGTAGAGCATACACTCCTTCTAGGAAGACCATTCATGGACACCACTAATACTTTGATTGATGTTAAAAATGACACAATTAAAATGTCTGTTCTAGGAGATGAAGTGTCTTTTTCTGCTCATATGAGTCGCACCATACCCATCTGTTAATTTTGTTGATGAATGTTATTACGTCGATGCTATTAATTCCTTGGACGATGGTTCTTTTTTGCAGGATTTCACGAGTGAAGAAGTTTTAGTACATGAAATTGACGAAAACTCCTTGTCATTTACTAGCTCAAGATGTTCTGTTCAATTTTGACTACTCATGTTTGCATGTTTTTAACCTGTTGAAAGAGAAATTGACTTCTGCTCCCATTGTCATTGGCCCTAACTCTTCTATTCATTTCGAGATCATGTGTGATGCCTCTAATTTTGTAGTTGGAGATGTTTTAGGTCCTTCGTGTGATTTACTACGCCAGTTTGACTTTGAACTCAGCTCAAGTAAATTACACCACCGTGGAGAAAGAGCTGTTCGTCGTGATTTTTGCCTTAGATAAATTTCGATCTTATATTTTAGGATCTAAGATAATTAATTATTCATAGTGATCATGCGGCGTTGAGATAGTTGTTGACCAAACCCCAAGCTAAGCCTATATTAATTAGATGGGTATTACTTTTGTAAGAATTTGACGTAGAGATAAATGATAGGAAATGAAGTGAAAATTTTGTGGCTGATCATCTTTCTTGACTTGAGCATTCTCATATTGAAACATCTTGTGCTTCTGACAGTTTTTCTTATGATAATATTTCTGAAATTGCACTCCTTGGTATGCCGACATTGTGAATTACCTAGCATGCAATCTACTTAGACCCGGTCTAACCTCCTAAGAGGAGAAACAATTTCTTCATGTGTGTACGCAATATTTTTGGGAGGAGCCTTACCTTTTCAAGCTTGGTAAGGATAGTATAATCCGACGTTGCATTCCGGATTCCGAGCAAGAGCATGTGCTCCATTTTTGCCACAAATCCCCATGTGAAGGTTATTTTAGAGGACAAAAGATGGCACACAAAGTTTTGCAAAACGGGCTCTTTTGGCCGACTCTCTTCAAAGACGCTCAAGCATTTTATTTGGCGTACGATAGATGCCAATGAGTTGGAGCCATAAGTGGCCGCAATGAGATGCCGCTCCAAAATATTTTAGTAGTCGAAATCTTCAACATGTGGGTTATTGATTTCATGGGTCCCTTCCCTAAATCTTTTGGATACGAGTACATTCTATTAGCCGTTGATTATGTGTCCAAGTGGGTTGAAGCTATCCCCACTAGGACTTGTGATGCTAATGTTGTTCTCAAGTTTGTGCAGGAAAACATCTTATGTAGGTTTGGATTCCCTCGAGCTATCATTAGTGATGGGGAAAAACACTTTTGCAACAAGTTGTTCGAAAAATTGATGAAGAAGAATGTGCACACACAAAGTTACCACCCCAAGTTAAATGATGCCTTATGGGCATATAGGACGGCTTTCAAAAGCATTCTTGGGATGAGCCTATACCGTCTTGTGTATGGGAAGGCGTGTCACTTGCCGGTCGAAGTGGAATACAAAGCATATTGGGCAATCAAGGCAGTGACATACGACCTCAACAATGCCACCGAGAGGAGATCACTCCAAATTTCTGAGTTAGATGAGCTTAGAAATGAGGCGTATGAGAGTGCAAGGATCTACAAAGACAAAGTAAAGCGGATCCATGACCGCCGGATTGTGCACAAGGAGTTAAAACCTGGAATGAAAGTTCTACTCTTCAATTCGAGACTTCGATTATTCCCAGGCAAACTCAAATCAAGATGGAGCGGCCTGTTCGTGATTAAGGACATACTACCATCCGGGGCCGTAGAACTATATAGTAACGAAGGGGAAAATTCTTTTCACGTGAATGGAAATCGGGTAAAATCGTATATTGAAGGCGACTCCATGCCCGAAGTTGTGGAGTCAACGCCCATCTCCGATCCCTCGTTGAATTAGTTACATCCCGTTGAGCTAACGATGTAAAAAAGCGCTTCGTGGGAGGCAACCCAAGCTTTTTTCTGTGTCTTTATTCTTGTTGTTTTCCCACTTTTCATGATATTTTAGGTTCGATTTACATTTCATTTTATGTTTCAGGATCACGAGCCTAAACGATTGTTGAAGTTGGAAAAGGGACAAGAAAAGATCAAGAAATGACGAAAGAACAAGATGAGGCCCGAGAGCATAAGTCATGATCGCGTAGCCCTAAGAGACCACTAACTAGACGGGGATGCACCAGACCGAGCCATGGCCGAGCCAAGCGTCGAGCCAGTGCAAAGCTGGGGCCAGCGGTCGCTGGCCCCTCAACGGCCGTTGACCTCATTGGCCAAGCCAGCACCGCGCCAACGCCCACATCACACTGCGCCAGCGGCACGCCTGCCTCGAGTCAGCGGCCGCTAACATTTCCCCACATAAAATCCTCCAAACCTTTTAACCATTTACAAGAACCAAACTTAGCGACCGCTGAGTTACCTGGTTGGGTTGCCCCATCTTTTAAACCCTTTTTCCCTTCTTCTTCCCCACTTCTTTCACTCATTCTCTCCCAAATTCCCCAAACCCTAACCCTCCCCAAAATTTCATTATTAAATTACTTATTCCATACTCATCCTTTCACTTCAATCTTTTGGATTCACTGCCAATTCTACTTGTTCTTCCATTCCATCCGAACAATTTTCGATTTCACCCACTAAAACACATAAATCCCCAAATCCCAACTTTATACACTTTTTGCCCACCAAGTGTTTGTCAAAATTTCAATGGGTAGAAAACGATCAAAAATAAGTGAAGTTGGGCAATCAAGCCACCAAAGAGGGGATGAGGAAGATTTCCACCTCATTCGTGACAATATCGAGGGCTCAGGAGCACCATTCCCTATCTACAACTCGAGCGAGGGCACCTTATACTTACGGTAAATATCGTTTGAGATTACTCTCCCTCGTATTCTTAATTGGGGATTGTTAAATAATTTGGGTATTTCTTCTAAGGTGACTCGATATTTAAAAAATATTAGATTAGACAAATATGCTAAAAAAAGGATGATTGTTTTAAGCAACTAGGACTTGAATTTCTCACTACCTTTGATGTTGTATTTGATTTTATGTCATTTAAATTCCAGTATCGTGGCATATTTCATACTGTTACCAATTCTATGATGAAATCCATCTTTGGATTTCCCACCACGGGCTCCATCAGGTGCCCCCAGAATTGAACCCGAATTTAGCTTGGCATGAGTTAAATGGTTTTCACAATTGGGCAACGGGAGGCATGCCCAGCGGATTCTTAAGGGATCCCGAGATAGGCTTCTTGCACAAATTCATCGCCTATTGCATCTCGGACAATGAGCAAGAAAATAAGGTGAACACGGTCGAGTGCTTCCTACTCCATTGTGCAATCCACAAGACGAAGATTTTCCCTTCCTCATTAATTTTTGAATCCATCCAGTCTATCCAACGCCAGAAGCGAGCCCATGCCTATCTACTTCACCTCGCAACCTCTGTGGCCATGCACCTTAATCTTATCTATGCAGAAGGTCCCCCGAACAACGAGCTCCTCCTCACAAAGAAGATTGACATAAACGAGTTGAGAGGCGCACCACTCGCCCTCTCACAATCCGAATTGGTGCCACAAGAGAGACGCAATTGTGTGATGCGGTATCTCAATGCTCAAGTCGCATCCCGAGCATCTCATGATCAATGGGGCGCCCAATCTCAGTGGGGTGCCCAATCACAATGGGGCATCCCAACCTCAATGGAACTCCCAATGGGAGCGGTTCATTACCCACCGGCATTCACGAGATGTGGTTTGACATCCGCGACATCAACACTCGCCTTGACACCCAACACCAACAATGGGAATCCCAACAAAAGGCGATGGAGGAGCAAAACAGACTCTTACGAGAGACAAGTAAGGTTTTGAGTGTGGAGGTGTTGTGTAGCCTCTTTTTGGTCGTCTAAACTCGTAATTTTCGTGTCTTTATTCTTGTTGTTTTCCCACTTTGCATAATATTTTGGGCTCGATTTACGTTTCATTTTATGTTTGAGGATCACGAACCTAAACAAGTGTTGAAATTAGAAAAGGGATGAGAAAAGATCGAGAAATGATGAAAGAACAAGTTGAGGGCCGAGAGCATAAGTCAGCGGTCACGTAACCCTAAGACTGCTGACTAGGCGGGGATGTGCTAGACCAAGCCACAGTCGAGCCGGGCGTCAAGTCAGCGCAAAGCTGGGGCTAGCAACAGCTGACTCCAACGGCTGACTCAGGCCAGCGCCAACCACCTCAGCGGATTGTGCGCGCGGGGAGCGTGGAACGGCCTTGTCAGCGGTCGCTGACATTAGCAGCCACTGACCTCCCTCTTCGCCTATAAATATTCAACGTTTTCTCATTCGATTATCATTATTTTCCAAACGTTTTGCACTTATATTTAGAGCACCTCTCGACCTATTGTTTAATGGTTGAGACTTTTGATTTTTAGTTAGTCATTGTTAGTTTTAGTATTGGATTTCAAAGGATAGCCGATTGCAACTCTCTAGTTCGTAGTTCTTTTCCGTTTCATTGTGGATTCAAGTTTGTTCCAGTATTATTAATCAAGTTTGCTTTCGTTTATCAATCTGGGGTCCATTTTTATTATTAAGTTGGTTTATTTGTTTATGCTTTCGTTTTCTTATTTCGTTTACTTGTTCTACACTCTTTTCGATTTCAAACTCCATAGTAATTTCTATATTCTATTCGATCCTGATTTCCAAGTTATTTGCATTCTTTTCACTTTGCATCTAGTATTCATAGTTAGGCAATTCGTTTCTCCCTTTATTTTTATTAGTTTAGGATTTACAATCTTTCGTTATTTATATTCTTCGCCTAGTTTTGAAACCCTCAAACATTCTTTTACTTTCTTTAGTTTTGAACAAAGAGTTAAATTGTCCTCCTAAATCTTCCTTGTGTACGACTTGGGTTGGCTTAAATTACCCAACGCCAGCGCCCAGCGACACGGCCCACCTCGAGTCAACGGTCGCTGACCACCACCCACGTATATCTCATCTAGCCTTTAAACCATTTATGAGAACCACACTTAGCTGCCGCTAACCCCTCAGCGACCGTTGAGTTACCCGGTTGCCCACCCTTTAAACTCATTTTTCCCTTCTTTTTCACCACTTCTTTCACTCATTCTTCCCCAAATTCCCCAAACCTAACCCTCACCCAAATTTCATTCTTCAATTACTTCTTCCACACTCCACTCTTTCACTTCAATTTTTTGGATTCACAATCAATTCTACTTGTTCTTCCATTCCATCCGAACAATTTTTGATTTCACCCATTAAAACACTCAAATCCCCAAATTCCATCTTTATACAATTTTTGCCCTCCAAGTATATGTCAAAATTCCAATGGGTAGAGAACGATCAAAAAAAGTGAATTTGGGCAATCAAACAGCCAAGGATGGGATGAGGATAATTTCCACCCCGTTCGTGACAATATCGAGGGCTCGGGAGCACCATTCCCAATCTACAACTCGAGCGAGGGCACCTTATACTTACGGTACATGTCGTTTGAGATTACTCTCCCTCGTATTCTTGATTGAGAATTGTTGAATAATTTGGGTGTTTCTTCTAAGGTGATTGAAAAATATTGGATTAGATAAATATGTTAAGCAAGAGGTTGATTGTTTTAAGCAACTAGGACTTGAATTTATCACTACCTTTGATTTTGTATTTGATTTTATGTCGTTTAAATTCCGGTATCGTGGCATATTTCATACTGTTACCAATTCTATGATGAAATCCATCTTTGGATTTCCCACCACGGGCTCCATCAGGTGCCCCCAGAATTGAACCCGAATTTAGCTGGCATGAGTTAAATGGTTTTCAAAATTGGGCAACGGGAGGCATGCCCAGCGGATTCTTAAGGGATCCAGAGATAGGCTTCTTACACAAATTCATCGTCTATTGCATCTCCGGCAATGAGCAAGCAAATAAGGTGAACAAGGTCGAGTGTTTCCTACTCCATTATACAATCCACAAGACGAAGATTTTCCCTTTCTCATTTATGAATCCATCCAGTCCATCCAACGCCGGAAATGAGCTCACGCATCTCTATTTCACCTTGCAACCTTCGTGGCCATGCACCTCAATCTTATCCGTGCGGATGGCCACTCGAACAACGAGCTCCTCCCCACCAAGAAGATTGACATAAACAAGTTGAGAGGCGTACCATTTGCCCTCTCACAATCCGAATTGGTGCCACAAGAGAGACACAATTGTGTGATGTGGTATCTCAATGCTCAAGTCGCATCCCATGATCACGACGAGGTGGAGGATACTGAAGCCAACGAAGAGGGCCAGTCTTAGGAAGAGGAAGAGGAGGAAGCCGACGACGAAGCCGACGCTGATTGGCTAGGCTATGACACGGTGGACGCGACAGGAGGATCTGATTATGGCACTCAATCTCAATGGGGCGCCCAATCTCAGTGGGGTGCCCAATCACAATGGGGCACCCAGCCTCAATGGAACTCCCAATGGGGGCGGTTCACTACCGAAGTCACCACTGGCATTCGCGACATGCGCTTTGACATCCGCGACATCAACACTCGCCTTGACACCCAACACCAACAATGGGAAGCCCAACAATAGGCGATGGAGGAGCAAAACATGCTCTTACGAGAGATGCAACAACAATGGTCCTCTTGGACCTTTGGCAGATCATACATTTATTGCTTTATTTCCTTTATTATGAGTGTGTGATTGGCTAACCTTAGTTTTTCACTTTCCTTCCTAGTTTTCTTTTTAGGTTTTTCTTCCCGTTTGTCGCTCTGAATGCAACACTTCAGGGATGTCTTTCTTATCCCTATTCTATAGTTCATTACTTTCTAAAATGAGGGCATTGCTCGAGGGGTGACTTTTTAGTGCATGGATTCGTCGTTTTATTTTAGTGTCATGTTTATGCAAAATCTTAATTGTTTTAGAGCTACTTTGTCTTGATATCTTGTGGTTGAATTGAGTCGTGGCATATGTTTGAGATATGATATGATTTGAAAGCCTTGATTGATTTGACTTGATTCATATTATGAAACGTAGATGAATTAGGAAGGTGTGGAACATTATCACCGGATTCTTAATCTTAGTAGAATGATCGATATAATGATGCATGATGGTATAAATTTATTGATTCGACTGACTAGTTGTTTATTATCACTTGTTTTGTATCCATGTTTTCAACCCCGATTTCCAAGTTACTTGCATTCTTTTCACTTCCCATCTAGTTTTCGTAGTTAGGCAATTCATTTCTCCGTTTATTTTCATTAGTTTAGGATTTACATTCTTTCGTTATTTATATTCTTCGCTTAGTTTTAAAATCCTCAAACATTCTTTCACTTGCTTTAGTTTTGAACAAAGAGTTAAATTGCCCTACTAAGTTTTCCTTGAGAGTACGACTTGGGTTGGCTTATCATTGCTAGACGACCTTGTTAGATTGCGAGCAACTCGACACAATTTTATTTGAACACTTACATGTGGGCTTTTGTTTTCGCCTGGTGATTTAGGAGGTGTTGGAGTGATCGTTGGCTTCACATACGGTTTAAAGCTCAATTCAGCTTGATATCCAAGTCTTTTGGTATCACTCTGTCCTTTGCTCAACATCTCACTCAGAGTATACGATCCCGTATTCCACTTGCGGATTGTTAACTGTGCCTCATCGAGTTCCAAGGTTACCTTGTGTAGTTCAACTTCTTTTTGAGTGAGTAAAGCTTTTCGCTTGGCTAATGAACTCTTAAGCCTTGAGTTCTCACTCATAGCCTCTTCTAGCTCCTTGGCTTACTGTTTTCCACCTTTGCAGAAGCTCATCATATAGGCTTTTCATCTCTTGGATCACCTACATTGTGTTGTCCTCACAACTGTCTTCATCCGCTTGTTCTTGTGATCCTTCTGTTCCTATAACACCTTCAAGTGCAGTGAGACACCATATGTTTAAGCCATAATCTAAACCACACATGTTTGAGATGTAATCAAATACTGGTGATTCCTCTTCATCACTATCAGATAGTGATCTCTGTAAAGGATCAGACATCAGGGATTCATTGTCTTCTTCATCGGGCAACAACTTTTGCAGCGTGCTATGTAGTGCTATCGTAGACAGGTGTTCGGAACTCAATTCATGGAGATTTTTGTTATTTAGGCTTCATTTGTTGCTTTCCTCGATTGAGATTCCTCACCATTTTGTTGAATTTCCTTATAATCAACGCAACATCGTAACTTTCCAGAATTTCTTCAATGTTGTCCTCATCATCATCAATTTCATTGATCTCAACAATTTTGTTCTCGCTCGAGTTTGAAGGACCCACAATGAGTGTCATAGCCTTCTTTTTGCTAGCCGGTCATTTTTCCTCCATGTTGATCTCAAATGTTTTCATAGCATTGATGAGGTCCATGAATTCGAGGGCAACAATATTTTAAGATGTTCTGATGGCAGTCACCTTCATGTCAAACCTTGAGGGTAAGGTTCGCAGTGCTTTAGACACTAGTATCTTGTTTCTAAGGGGAACACTAAGATCTTGACATTCATTGGCAATATCGAGCAATCTTTTTGTGTAGTTGCTTATGTTCTCGTCTTCTTCCATTTTCATGTTTTCGAATTTTGACGCGAGAATGCGCAGCCATGATTGCTTTATGCTAGTGTCCCCTTCATAGTGCCTTTGGAGAATATCACACGCCTCTTTTGCACACAAGAAATTCTTTATGCGCTTAAAGATGTTTATGTCAACACATGTGACGAGCCTATTTTTCATGCTCTTTTTGTGTCTTGTTTTATGTCTAGATCGAGTCATTTTCCTTTGTTTGAGTCGTGTTTTGTGTCTGGGAGGACACAAGTTTGGGTTGGCAGGATACAGGTCAAGGTTGCAGGTCATCTCAAGAAAGAGGCAAGATTATGCACGGAGCAGCTAGGGCAATCTGAAGCCCAAGGTAAGGTACCGCTCGAGATCACGCTGCAACTGATGGGGGGAAGAG
Organism: Leonotis leonurus; assembly: GCA_026898415.1. Taxonomy (NCBI): domain Eukaryota; kingdom Viridiplantae; phylum Streptophyta; class Magnoliopsida; order Lamiales; family Lamiaceae; genus Leonotis; species Leonotis leonurus. The sequence continues at coordinate 1,138,716 of JAPKLX010000096.1, forward strand.
GAGCACGTTGGCCAAGACAAAGAGACAGACTAAGCAGTCGGGAGCGCAGAAGACAATGGGCAAGACACAGGGATGCACGGCGGATTCTTTCTTTCCACATAAAAAGAAACATATCTTTCTTTCCTTCCACCAACGATTTCGGAATGATTGAGAATATTTCCTTCTACGTGAAAGATCTGACAAGGAAGGAAAGTTCACCGCAATCCTAGCCACCACCACCACGAAAGCCCAAGCCACATGGAGAAACTATTTAAACCCCATGCTATGAATCAGAGACACACGGATTCGAGGGGAGGGACGACGCCCGACTGCTCTATTCCTTAGTCTAGGCTTTATTTTAATTAGTGTTGGGGAGGAAGAAACAAGTCCTACGGTTAAACACTTTATTTAATTTCTATTTAATCCTTTCGACCTTGCCAAGGGTTGGTCCTGGCAAGAGGATCTTTTGGTAACAACTCTATTTCTATATTTCAAGTATGTTTCTTTTATTTCATCCTTATTCTTTACTTTTCGTATGAGTAGCTAGGTTTATAATCTTGGCTTGGGAAAGATGAATAGAGTCCAAACGTATAACGTCGTGAGAGGTCTAACTGTGCATATAGTAGTATTGGTGTGTTCCTAAAGTGTTGGATCTGAATCCTATACAACTTGATCAAGTCTTTGGTGTTGTCTGGCCAGTAGCAGTCTTGGGCAAGATCAGGTTGCAACTATGAGCTGGAAACTCCAAGTGTTAGCGACTCCCTGCTTGCCAGCCAGAGGGATCAGTGCGGTGATGTAGGTGGGGACGTCATGGGAAGGGCGTCTGAGATGGTGTGCCCATGGTTGTTGTGTTCCCCACGAATGCCTATTTGGGTATGCTGGAGTAAGCTTTCCCAGGAGTAATCTTGGACAAGGAGGATAGGGGAGTGAGTAACCTTACATTTTGGGCTGAAAAAATATGTTGGACGAGGCTTCGTTGGCTACGTGACGATTAAAAAGGGGGTTGCCTGAGTGATGCGTTTGGGTGGTAGGAGTAAAACCTCATTCTTACACTCGCCTTCAACCAATGACATGCCAATACAACGAACAACTTTGCACCAATGATCAAGACATAAGTCAAGACTCAAGGATTCTAACCCACGTTAAGTTGCTTTCTCATTTAACTCTCTTAGTGTTTTCTTTTCAGTTATTTACTTTTACAGCACTTCACTTTCTGCTTGATAACACTTCTTGCCCAAAGCAAGACCCGACTCTAAACCCCAATTTGTGACATCGAGAGAGGAATTCACCAACTCCCTGTGGATCGACCATGTACTTGCCACTAGCGGAACCTAGTGAAGAGTGTAGGTTTATAAATTTATTTTGACCAGAGTGATAACGACTGAGCTCCATCAACATGCATATCGCATTCAATGCTCGATCATCATATGTGGTGGCCTCACTTTAATCTCTAGTCCACTCGTCGGTTGGTTTAGGGACATCATCTCCTTGAGCATCTGTAGTTTTTGGGACTGACCATCCATTCTCCATTAACGTCTAGGCTCTCCTATCGATGGATTTGATATGAGCCCGCATTCTGGTCTTCCAATAGGAGTAATTTGACCTATCTAGCGGTTGAGATACCGATGAGGATCTCACTCAATGTGTCGAGTGTACCCACTGATACCACTTGAGAGTGTATCTCCACACAGTAATGATGTTGTAACAACAATATGAACAACACGTCAAACTCTTCACTCAAGACAAGAATAATTTTTGCGTGGGTTTGGTTTTAAACCACGCGAGTCTCACGACTAAAACCTTGGCTAAGCTATCAACCTAGTCTATGAAAAACACAATCTTGTAAACGGGATGTCTCCAAGATTCAAACTCTGTTAACACAAATATGTGTACAGAAGTTCTCTCATAATTACTCTCTCAAAAATTACACTTAATGTGTTCACCAATCTTCTATATAGATACTCATTTGATTTCTCTTCCTTGTTCCTCCGTTGAAGTGCGCTGGTGAACACGTCCTCCACCTCCTGGTTTGTTGCTACTTTTCAGGGCATGGTGTTGACTTATGTGTAGGAACTGCTCCCTAGATGTGAGATCTCTCAGCATTGACCTTTTCAGCTTACTCCTAGAATATTGCTACTTGTTTTTCAACGGCTATGCTGACCTGTGGAAATAGTAAAGAAACACAAAATCAAATTAGATAAAGCGTGAGTAGGTAGATATTAATAGAGTCAACAACTCTATCACATAATTTTAGTTTGATAAAAAATAAAATGAATATATGACTAATAATTTAAATAATTAATATATATTTTTGATAAATATAAATATTAACTAATATACTTACTTTCGGTAAATACTGATATGCTGAACGTACGGTATGTAACAAAATTTTGATATATATCGAATTTTTGGCACATATAGAATGTTCGGCATAACGCGATATGGCCAAAATGTATATCGATACCGTGCCGAAATTTTTTGGTATTGTATCATACCGTACCAAAAAAATTCATAACCGCTAATTATTCAATTTTTTCGGTACAGTATGCTCGGTATGCCGATTTTTCGATCTATTTGTCAACCCGTAAATATATGAATATTATGTATATAGACTGATATTCATACTCTCATCCATAGTGATTCCAATAAATTATGTTACTTCCAAAATATTATTCCATGTAAGAAAATTTTTATATTCATATAAAAAGAATTTCAAATAAAAAAGTCATGAAGAAATAATAAAAGAAGTGCAGCTAAAAAAGTTTGAATTATAAATCATAATATAATATTATAATCTTTTATTAAATTATATAAATAAAATGTTTAATGAAGATTTGAATTTATTAAAATAAGTTGAATACTTGTACTAGTTTCTTATGTTTTTCTATTTTAAAAGAACTTTCCATAGTATTTGTATAAGAAGATTTCAAGTTTGAATTGTGAATATTGAAAATATTATAAATAGAATAAATATAATCTAAAGTTAACAATTAAATTAAAGTGTAATACAGTAAAATGATAAAGTAAAATAATTAATGCAATTAAAAGCGCTAATTAATTACGTGTATAATGACAAATATATTCTTTTGCAGTTGGCAACATGTGTGGCCATATAGTTTTATGGGGCATGCCCATATATAGCCATTTTTCAAATATAAAAGTAAATAATAGCTACCTGAAAAAAAAAAAGTAAAAATTAGTCACACTTACAATATTACCCTCCATTTACTTAAGTTTAATCACGCGATTACACGAAAATTAGTATGTAATTACACGAGCAAAACTTATCGTGCTCGTGTAATTTATTTGTCGTGTGATTACACGAACAAAAATGGGCATGTAATTACACGAACAAAACTTATCGTGCTCGTGTAATTTCTTTGTCGTGTGATTACAGGAACATAAAATCGTGGTCGTGTAATTGTCATATTATGCTAGAATTGTGATTGGGTGATTACACGAACACAACAAAACATGTGATGGTCGTGTAATTTGTTTAGTATATTGTTCGTGTAATTACACGAACATAACCAAAAAACTTCGTGCTCGTGTAATTACGAACATGTATAGTGACAACAATGGTGATGGTTGCGGCGACGGCGGCGGCAGCGATGGCGGCGGCGGCGACGGCGACGACGACGATGGCGTCGGCAGTGGCGGTGACGACAACAACAATTATGAATTATGGTGGCATCAAAGAGAGTTTAAAGTATAAGTAATCTAATTTTTCATACTTAATTAAAAGGAAGGGTATTAAAGTATTTTTGCACACTAAAGTGGCTATATTTTACTTTTTTTTTTATTGGTGGCTATAATTTACTTTTTTGTTTGGGAAATGGCTATTTAGGTATATTAACCCTAGTTTTATTGTTAGAAAAAGTATAAATCATGTCACAATCATAAACTACTTTATAAGTTCTCCCTAATAATCATATCAAAAGAACGCATATTAACAATATTAGCATGGACAGAGTATAATTTTTTTTATTACAAGTTAATATTGGACTACAAAATGCCCATCACTCAATGTGAATAGCAATGTCAATAGGTACAATACCAGTTAATCGGTACTGGAAATTTTGAAATTTTAGGAATCAAAATCGATTTTTTATCGGTTAACCGGGTACCGATCAGTTCGGTACCAATTAACTGATAGAACCGGTTAAGGTACTGGATGTTTTATTAATTTTTTAATTTTTAAATATTAATTTAAACAAATAATAATTCATTATAAATATTATTAAATTTAATTTGTAAATATTTTTTAATATTTAAAAATTTTTAAATAAATATAAAATATATTTTTTTAATATTTAATTTTATTAACCGGTATCTGGTCCGGTACCGAGTAACCGGGTACCGATTATTTTCAAAAATTATGAACCAAGAACTGGTTAATTTTCCAAAAAAAGGTATTTGGTAACCGTTCTAGTCTGGTACCGATTCGGTGCCGATTCTTCCTGAGAACCGTTACTGATTGACACCCATAAGTGTGAACATGTCAGTTGGAAGCAAAGACGGAGTTAGGGGGTGGCTGGCAGTGGCCACCGCCCCCCTCAAAATTTCAATTTTTTTATATATATAGTTTATTATTTTATGTTTTAAAACAAAATTCTTTATTAATTTATAATTAAGTCTCTTACTTCGTAACTTAGATATTATTATATATAAATATGTTAACTTGGTTAAGTTAACATTATAGATTTCAGCCTCATTAGCACATGACTTGCAATTAAGAGTTTATTTTATTTTATTTTTTTCCAAGTTGCAACTCTACAACATTTCTCAAATATTTCTTCGTTTTTCTATATGTTATTTAGTTAAATTTATGGTTAATCTCTTCTATTCCAACATCGGTTAAGGATTTTCGAGCGCGATTATTATGTGAGATCTAATTCTTTCTTTATATTTTAATTCATATGCAAATATTTATTGTTCTATATTTTCTCTATAATTTAATTATTTCAATATGTTATATAGTACGTAATATTTAGGGATTTGGAATTAATTAATAGCCAATTAAATCAGCCATACACAATCTCAACTATTTCTCTCACGATTGCAAAGTATGACTCTTTTTTTCATACTTCATATTTATTTGTAAAAAGTAGAGTTTTTTAAAGAGTAATCTTAATTTTTTATATATATGTTCATAAATCAATACAATTAAGTATAAAATACTTCATTTATTTTTCAATGATAACAAGTATTGCCCATCGAGTTTTCTTGATTGTAGATAAGAATCGTAGAAAGTTTATAGCAGCTTGATATAAGAAATTTCCTGATTAGTTGAAATATTTGCCTACAAAAAATATTACATATTGTCTTTTTGTTTTCTTTCGATATAATTTTATAATTTTAATGTTGAAAAAATTGGCTCCCCTAAATATAATTCCTAGCTCTGTTCCTGATTGGAAGGTGCTCAACAGGGCACTTTTTGGGTACCAGAAGTCGATGCAATAATACATTAATTCTAGCTTTATTATTGAAGGAAAAGAGATAAGCTACTTTGATGTATTGTCACTTCAACCAAATAAGTCAAGGCTGCAGACTAATTGGCTCAGAATATAGAAAATAGGCTGCAACTACATGAACTACATTTGGTTAGAAGTTGTTGGGCTAGAAACTTATAAGTAGTTTTGTGCTCTTTAAAATTATTGGGATAATACCAGATGGGTTTGAGTTGCAAACTGAAAGGGTTTAAACGTTGTAGGCTCTGGAATTCATTTATTCTTGCGAGTGGGCTGGGGTTTTGATAAGAAAACATTACATTTTGCATTACATTAAATGGGTTGGGCTCCGGAATGAAAATACGTTGAGATTATTGGGCTGATAATATGAATTGTTTAGGATAATTTTAAACATAGCCACCAAATCAGCTCTCACTATAACCATCAATTTAAAATAATAATAAAATTAATAAACACTGCAAAAATATTGAGCATATGTAACAAATTTACATAAGGAAAAATACATTTTGTTACACTTGCATATCATGTGAGGAAATTATATCACTACAAAAAAGTGATTATTTACCACAAATTTTTTCGTCACAAAAAATTAGTATTTCTTTACCTAGGATCATACGTGAGGAAATAAATTTTGTTATAGACTTGTCATATTAGGATCCTCACATATAGTATAATGCAAGGAGAATATGATTTCCTCACATTATATATGAATTTGTTGTTAATTACAAAATTGCATTATTTTTGGGATTAATGTGAAAATATATACTCACATATGATATGCAAATGTAACAAAACAAAAATTTTCTCTTACATATACTCAACATTTTTGTACTGAAAATATATTACTATAACTATCAATCGTAATTAAAAAATAAAATTTTTAATCTTAACCACCAATTTAAAATTACAATAAAAGTATAAATCTTAATTATAGTTCCAAAAATATAAAATACGAATATACAGAATTTAATCATAATCACCAATTTTAAGTTACAACAAAAAATAAAAGAGAAAAGTAGCAAATCCACCCTTATAAGGTTTTGTTCAAATTTACCATCAACGTTTCACAAGTGTTACAATTAACCTTTCGCAATTAACGGGCGTCTAACTCCGTTAACATTCCATTGATGTATTGCATCCCCTCCACCGAAAATTGGTGTCTTAACATTCCCTATAAAAATCATCGCATTAACGTCTCAATCATCCACTTCTCCACTGGAAATCCAAACACTGTTGCGCCGCCGAATCTATTGCATTGCAGAGCCTCCCTAGCGAAATAATTGAATGTGTAAATGAAGTTTTGAACGCATACACACGGTTGCTGGAACTTCTCCGCTGAGTCGGTTGTGCGCCACATCGAGCTTCTTCAAGCTCCAAATGCGGCTGATCTCCGACAGCAGCGGCTCCTGCAAGTTGTTAAAACTCACACAAACATCGTGAGTTCCTTAAGCATCCCAATCTGCGGTGGCAGACACCCTGTCAGATTATCGTTCATCAAAATTAGTTCGTTCAACGTCTTCCCCATCTTCCAAATGTTGGCAGGAATGCAACCTTCAAGGTTATTGTTCGCAAAAGCAACATTGAAATCGGAGTTCCACAGATTCTCCTACGAACTTGCGTAGAAGAGGGCGGCCTCCTTAAGCGCCGCCGCGTCTACATCATCTAAGGTGACTTAAAACGACATCATTTTACGCGTTTCAATAGAACGTTAACGTAGTTAGACGTCTGTTAATTGCAAGGGTGTAATTGTAACACATATGAAACGTTGAGGGTGGTTTGAACAAAACCTTACCATAATTAAGGGTTAATTCGCCATAAGGGTATCTACCATAAGGGTGGATTTGCTACTTTCCCCAAAATAAAAATCTTAATCCTTCGAGAAGATTACAACTATAAATGTCAGAACCTAATAATCAAACTTAACCACATTTGGCCTATATTTATGGTGTTTTTTATTTCTTTTTTTTTCCTTCATTTTATATTCTTTTCTATTAATAAATTTTCTTTTATTTATTTAATTTTCCATAATTATTTATTTGATGCATGTTTTAACTATGTACCAATGTTAGTAAGCTGTGTTGTTTAGGGTTTTTTATACATAGGATTTTGCAATCGATGCATATCATTATATACATTTTACTAGATAACCTAATACATGCATTATAGTACAAATACTAAACATTAATGAATGATGGTGGGGATGATTTTTGCTCATCTATTGTTGAAAAGAGGTTGACATGTTCCTTCGATGCAATGATCGATCTTGTTGAAGATGTTGAAATTGAAGAGGTAAAAAGAGATAAATTAACTTGGATAAAAGCATAAAGCTACAACCTTGAAGAGACTCAAGATGCATAACAAACTTTTCAGTGAAAAAAATATCTATATATATATTAAAACAAGATCAATTTCAATGGCAATTGTGTAATTATATGTAAATTAATGTCTCATTACATAAATATAAATTAAATGATTTAAGTTACTAATAAATAATGATTAAAACTTCCAAATTATTAGCAAATGAAAGTAATATTCCAAATTACTTGGCAAATGAAAGTAATAAAAGTAACTATTCAATTTTTTTTTATAACTATACTTTTTAATTTTTAATTTATTTGTATGTAAAAACATGTACAATATACATCATAAATTAAATATTGTGATGAAAATTATAATTAGATATATGATATAAAAAAATAATTTCATATGAACAAGTTACTATCATTTTAAATATTGAAATAACTATATATATATATATATATAATTAGGTTTATGAGAAAGAATTTATCCATTAATGATTAATCTATAATCAATAATATATGCATACTAGTGGATTTTAAAGAAGTCAAAATCATTGGAATCGAATTGTAATTGGATCATAATCGATAATTCTAAAACCATAATTGTAATAGTCGATTATAATCCTTTCTCACTCCATAATATATATATATACACAATTAATATATTTGTACATACACAACATTAATACATATACAACATTTATACATATATATATATATGTGATTATTACATTTGTTCTTATATCATTAGTGATTATTTTTATTATAATTATATTATTCATTTGATAATTTTATGAAGTAAATTAAATTAATATCATTTTTTAAATAGTTTTAAAATAATCTTGTATGAGAATTATACAACAAATATAATATAGTTTCATTTTCTCATTAGTAGCACTATAGTTTTTAAAATAATATATTTGTTTAAATAATATTTATATTCTCTTTATCAACTAAGACTATAAAAAACTGAAACTTAATTTTTAAAAACAATTTTTTTCTATTTGAGAATGTAATTAACAGTCCAATAAGAAAACATGACACACTTTTAACGGGACATGGAGTAATATTTTTATTACCCAAATTATAGGTTACATGTTTTCACACTAAATGTTAAGTCTTCAATTTTGTATAAATGATTGTTTTTTTCTAATTTTATTCTTTATTTGTTTTTGTCGAGACCAAATATATATGAATTGCTTTAAGAAAAAATACGTTCATTGTCGGATTGTAAAATCGTCGTTAATCTTTATATTTTAATTCCATAAATTTGAATTGTTCATTTTAACCGTAAAATAGTTTATATGTCATCTCACTCTTTTTTGCATGTAAATACATTTAAATTTATCACTCATTGGAATATTGGAAAAAATGGCGAAATTATTAAAAATGATTTAAAAATGGTGAATTGTTAATAAAAAATAAGGAATTTATAAATAAAATATGTTATCAATTTTATCTATTATATATATTTTACAAATCAAACAGACCGTAATGTACCACATATGTTCTTACTCTATAAAAAAGATTCTTATATGAAATTAAAATGAGAAAATACCTTAACCATATATTTGGATTAATCTATTAACTTGATGTTAGATTAAATATGATAAATTAATTAGCATGAAACCTAATAAATCAATTATATTCCTTTTTTGCATGTTTATATTTGGTGCATAATAAATTATTTATATTTAGTTGTAACCATCGTGCTCCACTAAAAATGTGAAATAATGTTACTCTTTTTTTAACTTGAATTTGTATGGACCGTTACACGAGAAGTATATAATTGTGTGTTAAATAATTATAATCAAAATTATTTATATTACTTTTAACTCTTTTCGTGCATCACACAGGTACACAAACTAGTTAATGCAAAATATTAGGGGGTGATTTTTTCAATTGCTTTGTAAAAGATAGAGACTAATTAAGCATTTTCATTTTTGGTTTGCACTTATCACTAGGAAATGAGCCTCTCTATCCATCTATTTGCATAGCTTAATGTTATCGAACCCTCAAGCAAAGGATAAAGTAAATAGACAGTGGTAAATTTTACGTTAAATATATTATTCATATATAATTGAAAACATATTATTATGTTAAAAATATTTGCAAATTCTTTTATGCTACAATATTCTTATGTTACTTAGTGTAATGTGTGTTTACGAATAAATTTGTATTATGAGTAATCTACTGATGCATTCATTGGAGTTCATTCTAAACATATAAAAGGATAATGCATGGCTAAGTAAAATGCAATGCATTATCAATAAAATAAAATAAAATAGGGAAACAATACATTATGATTTGAAAAAATAGACCTTAGTTGAGGATAACAGAATAAAAATGTTTTTCCCATCCCCTAATATAACATTGTTCAAAAAAACATAAATCATAATCATTTAATAATAAAATTAATTTATTGTGAAAGAAAATATCCAAATTGATTCATATAAGTTTTTAATGAAAAAAATGATTCTACATTATTTTGAAAATAATTAGAATTTTAATTTTGCATATTATGTTCATTTCCATGCATTAAGAGCCGTTGATTTTGCACTGAATAGAAACACAATTCTGTACAAAATAATATATTATATCATAATTTTTTTATCATTAATTTTACAATAAATAATACTTCATTCGTTCTAGTATTATTGGTCCTATTTAACTAAAATTATGAATACTTTATTAATTTTGAGGTCAATAATAATAATGTGAGAGATGAAGTAGTAAAGATCGCACCATATTTTCAAGTAAAGGAACCGCCCATTTTTTCTTGGGAAAAAAAAAACTAGAAAGAATATCATCATAGTTTTACCATTTATTTGAATTGAATATTGGAAGGAATTGAATATTGGAAGGAAGGAGAAAAATGATGAAATTATAATTTAAATAAGAGAAAGGAATAAAAAGAAAAGATTTAAAAAGTAATTATACTTTTATCTCTTATTTTAAAAGAATAAATTTATACCTCAAAGACACAACCTAAATATTACAATTTTCATCTCATTTGATTTAATCATTTAACTTGAATTATGTAGAAATGAAAAAGAAGACAAATTTGGTATATTTTGTTAACTTCATAGTATTATTTTCTTTGTTTTCTCACCCCCTTCTTTATTAACTTTTATATTTATATTTTCTGATCTATTTAAGTATATGCACCATATTCAAATTGAAAATAAGTGTCTCAAATACGATGTACGATTATAAACCAATTTAAACTTCGAACAATCAGTCGTTGTAGTATAGTGGTAAGTATTCCCGAATCCCGCCTGTCACGCGGGTGACCCGGGTTCGATCCCCGGCAACGGCGTTTCAACATTTTTCTTTTTGACTTTCTATTTTGTGTTTTTACGTGAGCTATGTTTGTCCAATTCAAGATGTTGCAAATTTCTTGTCGCTGCAGAATTAGTGAAATTTTAATCATGAAAATGGCAACAAATCAAAAGTTGAACGTGTAATCGATACTGCTTTTGCAATAGTAAATTTCCGAAACTGACGCCATGGCGGGGGCAAACTTAAAAGTGGCATGTGCAAATTTTAAAATAATTTTTTTTTATTAAATATATTTTTAATTTTTAATATATTTATATATTTATATTTTTTTAAGATATAGTTGTTCGTAAATTTAACTTGAGTAATTTTATTTATAATTTTAAAAAGTACCCTTAGTCCGGAAGATGAAAACATCGGAGAGACTTTTTGTAAATACGACGACAATCTGACACAAACACGCCAAAGAGGGAGATGCAAAGATGAATAATAAAATAGGAAGAAAATGAAAAATATAACTTAAATTACCACTAACTCAAATTAATATTAAGATCAATTAATAACACTAACTCACTATGAATTTAGAAATATTAAAATTTAAAGTTAAACTCACTATGAATTTAGAAATACTAAAATTTAAAGTTAAAAATCATTAAGTACTAAATTTAATTTTAGATTAAAATTAATAATCTAATTAATTTAGGAATACTAGTTTTGTGTTAAAAGAAAATATAAAGCTATTGTGTTAAAAAAATTGAATTTACAAGAACAGGATCCGATACCATACCCACTAAATTGCAATAATTTTAGATTAAGAACTCAACCAATTGAGCTAGAAATATATATTGATTAAAAATTAATATTATATCTATATATAAATATATATATATATATGTGAACAATATTTTCTAGGGCTTCAGATGAGAGTCCTATGCGGTCGCCCACGTCGCACTGCTCCAAAACCGCCCCTGCTGACACCATTACAAACTCTCTCTCGAAAAACGTCATTGCACGTACGAAATGTGTCAAAACTCGAAATTTCAATTAGCATTAAAAATCAGAAATACATGCAAGTTGTAGTGGAGAATATAACAAAAAAATCCGATCGATTGATTAATTTTTCACTGGTTGATTATAATAAAATAATTACAATTTTATTGTTTGTAATTTTATAATACAAAAAACTTCAAATATTTTTTATAAGAAATCTTCATATTAAAATAATAATATATGTATCTAATATTAAATAATTAATATTGATAGCATACAAATATGCAAAAACTTGTTAAATGTTGGAAGTAATAGTAGAATTAAGAAATCGGTAATTCAAAATTTGTTAATACGAGAGAAAATATCATATAATTTAAATAATTGAGATTAAAAAAATAGGATAGAAAAAAGTAATATGAAAAATAAAAATAAAACAGTAAAAAAAAAGTTCATCTTTATTGATTCACCGTAATTTACCTTATAATGAAAATTTGATTTTAAAAAAAAATGAAAGATACAATGAGACAAAGTATAGTTGTCATGTAATATTTTGTGTTGTAATATTTTATTTATATGTTTTAATTATTGTTACATATTTAACTTAATATATAATTCATATGTGTATATATATATTAATTAAAAATATTTAATAGGTGCTAGTTCGGGTAGATTAATCGTGAGTTTCACAAATACAAAAAAGAAATTAAATCAATATTGTCGATTTTTGAAAATTAGAAAAAAGCCCCAACGATCAATCCAATTAACCTTATTTTAGAATCAATTTCAGTTCAATTTGTCCGGTGATCTAATTTTTCGATTTTTTTATCCTCACCCCTAAAATTAACTACTAAATTCTTTCCATCAGAAATGAAAATCAACTAATTTTTTAATATTAAGAAATGAATGTACCACAAAAAAATAAATGCAGTTTGGAGACAAGTAGAGTGGGTAGAGAAGTAATTAATATGGGAATCTTTGTCTGACGGCAAAATATTAAAAGCACACAACCCACCTTCTCTTTCTCTTACAAAACAAACTCCATATTTTGCAGAGATTCTCTTTTTATTTATTGTAATTATAGTAATTGAATTTGTCATCTAAATCTACACAGTAAATTAAGTGGTTTTCATATTTACCGATGAAGCAATGTGGAACTAGATCACTCATTTACTTCTTTCAACCAACCCTACCTATACTATCACCTATTTTTACTACCATTAGTAGCATTTGTTGCCTTTCGAAAGGTAAAATTTCAAGAAAACACTCCAAAGGGTTAAATACTTCTTGTCTTCAAATAATTATGTCAAAATACATTTAAAGTATTGATGAGGCTATTTAGTCCTCATTCCTGCGATAGATAGAATAGTCTAAGTTAAAATAAAATAAAAAAAGATACATTAAAGTTTTGACGAGACTATTTTAAAAATTGGATTACATGTACTATTACTAGGCCAACATACGCACGCTTGATGAGACTATTTTATTTGAAGGGCGAGGTATGTTCATTAAATAATAGATGAATAGTGTAAAATTTTCGGGCACAGTTAATTTTACGGGCACAGTTAATTTTACGGGCCTTCGTATTTTATAAATTACCAAACAAATTACTAGTTAAGCCAAGATAAGAAAGTAATCTTGGGTTTAATTAACCTTCCAAAGAGGACCTTTGAATATGTTATATTTTTTTATTATAATAATTTGGAGAATAAATTTAAAATACCCCATAAGTGGAGAGATAAGGTTAATTAAGAGTTGTTTAAGGACTATGATTTATAAGGATATTACAAATTTACAATTATGTAGAGCTTTAAAACAATTGTGTTGGAATAGAAATTGGGTAGCGATTATCATTTTGATCCGAAGCCAGTTGATCAGGTGTATGAATGATAAATACATCGGTTGAAATTTTTTATTTGAAATGTTTTCTTTCAATATATGTGAGTCTAGAATGAAAGGAATATTTAGTTTAGACTTTTAGGATAAATACTAATCCTACGATCTATACTAAGTATTAGACTGTTGGACCATTATCTAAACTGATAGGTGTGGAAGTTGATGGTTTAAATGGAAACTCGTTTCAATAAGAAAATAGAAGTCTTAGACTATAGAGTTTCACTCGATTTGCATTTAATTAGTATTCATTTTATAGTGAATGATTGGTTAGTAGCAGTTGAATACTGGAAGATGAAAGCAATAAAGAATTTATATGAGTGATTAGTTTACATGGTTTGGAGATAAAAACTCATACGTTCAAGATTTTCGATATAAGTCGAGGGTTTCCTACTAAATAGGAGATGCGTTGTGTTATAGTGATCATTCTTACAGTGTTTGATATGTTTTAGTTCGGTCACTTTCTAGCTTGAAGACTAATCCTCTAAACTAGTTATGGTCTATTATAATTTGATATTTTAACTCTTTAAAAAATATTTAAATATTTACAATGATTGTTAAATATCCTAAAATATGAAATCTAAGAGTTTAGAACTAGAGAGCATTTGATTGTCTGAGAGCTTAGATTGTGCATAGTAAATGATATAGCTTAAGTTTCTAACCAACAATGTTAAGGTGTTAAGGTATTTATAGGACTACTTGAAAATGTATTTGTTTAAATGATTGAGTCATTGAGCTTTAAATTTCTTGTTTCCATTTTGTGTGCTTACAAACTAATCTCCTATGTCTACTTTGTAATCTTTGCCAAAACTGAATAGACCTAATGTGTTTGACTTTGATATTAAAATACAATCCTTTTGAACTTAAATTTTAAGTTCAAGGTTGACATGAGATTTGGGAAAACCGTCTTCATACTTTGATAACATTCTAACTTTGAGTGCAATTGTTTTATTAGTTCTAAGACATCAAAGTTTATCTTTTATTGTTGATGTAGTGTGAAGTCCTTCAATATGGGATGTATAGTTCTTCGAGTTATCATCCTCTAGTCTTCAAGTCCTCCAGTCTTGATGTACCTGTAAAATTAAACTCCCTTACATTTGAGTTCATGACGACAAGTTAATACTGACGAGGTCGATGTGGTATTGTGTTAATACTATTGACTCGGTATACACCAAGGAGGAATATTTCAAGGCATCACGTCCACTAGTCCGCCGGTATGCTCGATAGTGTAATCTAAGGAAAGTTCAAAACCACAAGTTACTTTTCCTAATGCAATATTATTTTTAAGAACTAAGTTGTGTCTACATTCATGCATATCATTTTCACTCATGTGGGGGATTGTTGTATAAATTGATTTTGAGTTTTAGGACTATTAATTAATATGGATTAATTTTGAACTCGTATAGTTCTTATTTAATTTGACGATTTGTGTAATCGTGTTCGATTAAATTGTATAAGATCATTCTACTATTGGAATAGATAATTGTAGCATTCTACACTTCTCAAATCAATTTTTGTGTGTGTGTGAGAAATAATATGTTAAATTGTATAGATTTGGACCAAATATATAGTTATGAAATATTTGGGCCTAAGTAATATGATCAACAATTGGACATTGGGCTTGAGCTTAATAATTTGGACTTGTCCTAATTATTATGGGTGAATTTGTGTAGCCCAAATGTATGAGCTTGAGAAGCCCATTTGGAATCCCATCATGTGATTTGTGGGACATTTTATGTGACTAAAAGAATGGTATTTAAGTGTCATTTAAGTTGTCCACTTTGTTGTTAATTTGAATCATTTGAATGACCACCTTCATGATTTGGTGATGAAACCGCTGACGTCTTGATGAGCATTATAATGGGCAATAATTTTCGTCTCTCAGTCATGGGCTATTATAAAAGGAGGAGGTGTGGGATGCTTCAAACACACCAACAAGAAGTTTGTCTTCTCCTCTTCTCTACATACATTTTAGTTTGTATTTTAGGAGCATTGTTTTGTTCGGCTCTCTAGTCTCGTCAAGTTCGTCGGAGCCTTGAAAGTTTGTGTTGCTACTATTCTTAAGGACAAAGTCGTTTCATCTTTGGGGTCGATAAGTCATTCCGTGAGCTCTACTGTGGCGTATTTCGTTTTGCGGAGAGAGGAATCATTGACTCAGCTTTATAGTTTGTATTTCTTTTAATTGTCAATATAGTTTTATTTTCACAATATACTTATCTTTGTATTTAGCAACGTGTAATCAACAGAAGATAAATTCAATGTTTCACAAGAAATAAAGCTTGATTTTTTTTAGAAATGGAAATAACACATGATGATCTTACACCTAGTACCCGTAATGTTTTCTCAATTTATTGTAATTAATAGTTAACAATTAAAAGTGTGTAAGATCATCATGTGTTATTTCCATTTCTTAAAAAAAATCAAGCTTTATTTCTTGTTTGGAATTTTTGTATTAGTTCCATTATTTTTATATTAGTTCAATCGAGAACATGAATTTTTTTGTAAAATATGTATAAATGATAAAAGAAATACTACAATTTATTAAAAATATAATTTTTTAATACTTTAATTTTTAATGTATCATCATATATAAGGGGCCTCTTTTTTAATTTTTGCCTAGGGCCCCAGAAATGTCAGGACCGACCCTGCCAAGCAGCATAATTTGGATTGATGCTTTCTATTTTTGTAAGAGGTCCATCAACAATTGACATCTCGTTCTTCACGATTAAGACACTTGACATGGAGTGACTCTAGTTGATATAATTCAATCCAAAAAAGATAATCATTAGGTGATAGTCATACGAGCAGAGCCCCGCATTATGGAAGACATTGCTAGCATTCTCCGATGTAAAAGTGAGTCTCTTCCATTCAATTATCTAGGACTTCGGGTGGGTTGTAATCATCAGAAAACTAGAGATTGGTCTTACATAGTAGAGAAGGTGAAAAACAGATTGAACAAATGGAGTAATATGAGGGTCTCTTTGGGTGGAAGAATTACTTTGGTGAAAGCAGTACCTTCTTCTATGCCGCTCTATGCTCTCTCGGTCTTTAGGGCACTGAAACTTGTTTTTAAGAAGTTGATCTCGCTTCAACAAGGCTTCCTTTGGGGAGGTGGGATGGCTTCCCGGAAAATGGTATGGGCAAAGTGGAATACGATTTCTAATGCTAAAGAGTGAGGGGGGTTTTGGAACTAAAGAGCTTAGGAGCTTTAATAAGCTTTGTGGAGTAAGTAGGCTTGGAGAGCTTTGAATAATAGAGATTCGTTGTGGGTGGAGATCATCTTGGGTAGTAAGCAAAGGAAGGGATTGGAGGGGTTGAGCAGGGCGGAGGTGGTTGAGGTGAATAGGAGTAGTCGGGGTGGTGGGGAGAGGTCCAAAAATGCTTAATTGACAGTAGAGGGGGATGGTTTGAAGGCGCCATTGAGAGGAAATTGGAGATGGGGTGGAGACGTCTTTTTGGAATGACAAATGAGCTGAGAATGAGCCCCTGAGTCGTGTGTTCCAGCGACTGTATGATATTGCTTAGATAAAAATGTCTCGGTGGCGAACGGAGGACTTTGGACCGATAATAGGTGGAAGTGGGAACTGCGGTGGATGAGAGAGCTAAAAGAGTGGGAAAAAGACGATCTTAACCGTTTATATAATTTGATTTCTTGCAGGTTGTTGTGCCCTTGAATGAAGGATAGGTGGGTTTGGAAGCTCGAACTGGGCGGTGAATATATGGTACGCAGTGGTTATAAACGACTCCTAGCACGCAAGGAGCATGTGGAGCCAAGTTCCTCAGTATGTTGCAAACTAATTTAAAATAAAGTTGCGGTCCTGAAAGCTCAAGCTACGGCGTGGCGAGTCGTATTTAATAAAATTGCTACTAAAATAGAATTTAAGAAGAGAAGGGTGTTGGCGCCTAATATGCCGACCTTTTGTCCTATTTGTGACAATGTTGAGCAGACGACCAATCATGTGTTTGTCGAGTGTAGGATGACCTGGTTATTGTGGAGTCGTTCTTTGGAGTGGATCGGCATCCAGGCTACCCTTCCGAGCGCAGTCATGGATAACTTCATCCAGTTTTGTTTTTGGCTAAAAGTACTAAAGTAAAACACCTTATGTCTACTATTTGAGAATGTGTGGTGTGCGTGATTCGAAAGAGTAGGAATAAAATTGTGTTTAATAATGGCGATTGGAATGTTGATAAAATAATGGGGGATATTAAATCAAGTGTATGGTGTTGGCTAGCTTGAAAGAAGGTGTGAGTGCATGGAGATATTGACGAATATATGTAAGACAGTTTCAGTTATATGTCGCAAGATCTATCTCTCTTGAAGTCGAATATGACAGTTGTACCAGAATCTCCTATTTATGGTAATTTCCTTGTTGAGCATTATGGATGAAAGGAAACACGCGTGCGACGTCTACAGGAGATATTTCGAGATTTATAGTCTTCCAAGATCGATGAAATATATCTTAGATACCATGCAAAATATTCTACACAAGGAAACACGCATACAAGGCAAGTGAATGACACTAGGGTTCGACGACACCCTATATAAGCATGGCGCTATTGTTCGAAATGTCCACCCACTACAGAGATATATTGTGATAACATATTGAGTGAAAAGTATGAACTTTTTATTATTTAACTCTTTGTTATTGTAATCCTACATACATACGTGTTTAGTTGTGTTTAGCCTCAACTATTGAGTGAGTTAGAGAGTTGGGGCGTGTGATCTTTGTAATTGAGTGATATATAAACTCAAAGGGATAATCCTAGGGGCTTGCGGGTTCTAGAGTTGGCTAATCTAGGGAGATTAGTTTCAATACAATTGAGAAGAGCGTTGGAGAGTGAAGAGGGTTCTTAAGGCGTGCGTAGTCCTTAGAGAGTAATATTCCTTTGTAACTCGAGGTTCTTGATAGTGGATTGATCCTTATATTAGGCGAAACCCCCAGATGTAGGTGGTTGCACCGAACTGGGTTAGCAATTGTTGTGTTCTTTGTGTGAGTGCGTTATCGTGTGCAACCTGTCTTACAAACTGTCATATACACAACTTGGCATGGGATAGACAATTTCAATTGGTATCAGAGCAAGTCACCAACTTTGCTGGTGTTTGATCCTTGTGTGGTCTTTTTCGTGCATGGACACTCACCTCCAGCAGGTATGAAGGATGTTTTGGCCACTGCTCGACCCCCTATCCGTAGCACAAACTGTGGATACTGGAATGTAAGAATGATATCTTTCATTCGATGTCTTGACGAAGCTGCGTGGAGCGCTATTGTTATGGGATGAACAGCTCCTGGTCAAAAAGATTTTACATTCTTTCCCATAAAGGTTTGACTCTAAAGTCACGGCCATCGTGGAAGCATGAGATCTGGATGAGATGACAGCAACAGAACTCATAGGTTCTCTCCAAACATAGGGGATGGGGATGAGAAGTCACAAGGCTGAAGGAAGGAAGTTCATCGCTCTCAAGGTTCAGTCTGAAGGAGGAGACTTCGATTCTGTCACAGACGAGTATCAAAAGGATGATTGAATCTCTGGCGTTTGTTGTTCGTAAGTTTGGGAAATTCTCTCACAAGTTCGATCCCAAACGTGCAAAGAAATTCAAGTTGCCCTCCTCCTCATCTCCAAATGACAATTATCGGACCAAGCAAGGAAGTTCTAAGAAGGGCCCACAATATTATGAGTGCGGAGGATACGGCAACATCCAAGCTAATTGCGACAATCTTAAGAATCCAGACAACGCACGACGTGTCAACATGGTGACTCATAGTGATGATGATACCGAGGAAAGTGAAGTAGACAAGAATGATGACTTTCTTGCTCAAACTACAAAAGAAAACGACAAGGAAAAGGGAAAAGAAGTTGATCCATTCACCATCGATGAATCTGTGTAAGAAGACTTCCAAGGCGACTCCAATGATGGACTTGATCTCTCTGATGGGTTCTACGCATTGCGTGACAAATGTGCCAAAGTCGCTGGAATCAATAGAGAACTCTCCAACAAAATTAAACTTATTGTCAAAGAGAATGAGGAGCTCATCAATCAGGTGCATTCTCTTCAAAGTAATCTGAACAAGAGTGAAGAGCAAAGGAAGGTGCTGCAAGGAAAATATGATCATCAACAAAAATTGATCAAGATGATGCAAGGCACTCCTCAACTCGATGAAGTGCTAAGCCATGAAAAAATGACCATCGACAAGGGTGAAATCGATTACAATGAAGGAAAGAAAGAGCCTAAAGCAAGCTTCAATGGCTTTGTAAAGCCACCTACCCACAAGGAGGACAAGCCAGAAAGCTCGAGGTAAGGAGAAATGAGAAATCAAGGTACTGGCCAATACTGGAGACCTGTTGCAAGTGCTGTCAATCAATAGAGCCAACCACGGACTGGAGGTCAGAATTGAAAACCAGATATTCACACTGGCTCTAACCAAAGGGGATCCCCCATATTTGTTCATGTATGTTATTACTGTAACTGGCCAGGGCATATTCAACCTCGCTGCTACTATTACATCAGAGATAGACGCAAACACTTTAAACAATTCATACAAAGAGCATTCGTATGGGAGTTCACATGGGGGGTACGTGGTGCACACATGCAATGGTACAATGATAGACAACTTGTGGTGCATTGATAGCGGATGCTCCAGACATATTACTGGGAATAGAAACTTCCTCAAGAATCTGTCTCGGGTCGAGTGATCGTGTCACTTTTGGTAATGGTCTGCGCTCATAAGTTCTTGGGACAAGTACTCTTAATACCCCAGGAATGCCTATGCTTACTAATATGTTATTAGTTGAGAATCTAGAGGGCAATCTCATCAATATCAGTCAACTGTTGCATGAGGGATTGGATATTAAATTTGATCAAGAGAAGTGTGTTATACTCAAGGATGGAGATGAATATATGGTTGGAAAGAGATCCAGAAATAATTGCTATCTTTTGACATGTCACCTTGCCAAGTACTACATCAACTGAAATCTAGAATCAAAGATTGGGTCATACCAACTACAAGAACCTGTAGAAACTGCATTCTCTTGAGGCGGTTAGAGGACTTCTTGAGTTGTCTAGAGAGGAAATCCGACTGTGTGGAGCATGTCAACTTGGAAAGCAGACTCATGAAGCTCACAAGAGAGTTCAAAAGATTACTACATCAAAGGTACTTGATCTTTTGTACATGGATCCGATGGGGCATATGCAAACTGAAAATCAGTCAAGAAAGATGTATGCTTTTGTTTTTGTTGACGACCTCTCGTGCTACACATGGGTTAATTTAATATGTGAGAAATCAACCACATTCGAAGTTTTTAAGGCGTTATGCTTAAAGCTTGAAGTGGAAAAAGAATGCAAAGTAAAGCTCATTCAGAGTGATCATGGAAAGGAGTTCGAAAATATGGATTTTCTGAACTTCTACAGTGTAAAGGAGATATCCCATGAAGTTTTAGCACCCAAGACTCCACAAGAAAACGGAGTTGTTGAAAGGAAGAATAGGACCCTGAAAGAGATGGCTCGCACCATGATGAAGGCCAAAGATATTGAGACGAGACTGTGGGCGAAGGCACTTAGTACAGCCTGCTACATATGCAATAGGGTTTATCACCCAAGACAAAGACCACGCATTATGAAATCTGGAAAGGGAAAAAATCATCCATCAAGCATCTTCACATCTTCGATTCCAAGTGCTACATACTGAATGACAAGGAGCAAAAGAAGAAGTTTGATGACAAAGGGACTGAAGGAATCTTTTTGGGATACTCCTTAAACAACAGGGCTTTTCGAGTCTACAATGTCAACACCAAGACTGTGATGGAGT
Organism: Leonotis leonurus; assembly: GCA_026898415.1. NCBI lineage: Eukaryota > Viridiplantae > Streptophyta > Magnoliopsida > Lamiales > Lamiaceae > Leonotis > Leonotis leonurus. The sequence goes on from JAPKLX010000096.1 coordinate 1,160,430, forward strand.
CGATCAATGTCAAGTTTGATGAAGAAACTGAAGCCACCAGTGAAGGTGAAAATGAAGATCCTGTTCCAGAAGCTGAGTCTGATCCTACTGGATCAACTGGAAGAGATGAAGCTGTTAAAACTGAGCCCACTTCCGAGGAGACCACTCACGAGGTTCAGAAAAGAGAGAGTATGGTTGCTAGGAACCACATGCAATCTGACATCATAGGCAACTTAAACGAGGGAATGAAGACAAGAGGTATTCAACTGGACTTCAAGAAGTTGACTTCTTATTTCGCTCATGTGAGCTATGTGTCCAAGGTGGAGCCTAAGAATGTTGATGAAGCCTTCAATGATGAAAATTTGATTGCTGCAATGCAACAAGAATTGCTACAGTTCGAGAGATGCAATGTGTGGTACCTTACGCCACTTCCAGATCATGCCAATGTCATTGGAACCAAATGGATATTCAAAAACAAGATTGACGAGCTTGGAAACATTAATAGGAACAAGGCTCAATTAGTGGCTCAATGATACACCCAAGAAGAGGGAATCGACTATGGTGAAACGTTCGCTCCCGTGACTCGACTTGGGGCTGTAAGATTTCTTATTAGAATGTCTTGTACTATGGGTTTTGATTTATATCAAATTGATGTTCATAGTGCTTTTTAGAACGGATATCTTATTGAGGAAGTTTACGTAAGATAGCCCAAAGGATTTGAGAACCCTCAGTTTCCAAATCATGTTTACAGGCTAAGGAAGGCGTTATATGGCCTCAAACAAGCACCTAGGTCTTGGTACAACACGTTATAAAAGTTCCTCTTGACAAAAGAATATGTTAGAGGCAATGCTGACAAGACTCTCTTCATCAAGGAGTTTGTTTCTCATATGACCCAAAAGTTCTCTATGAGTATGTTTGGGAAGTTAAATTATTTTCTTGGACTTCAGGTTACTCAGGGAGAAGGAGACATCTTTGTTTCCCAAAATAAATATGCTGAGAATCTAGTCAAGAGATTTGGATTAGATGCGGCTAAGGCGAGAAGAACTCCTATGGGAACTTCAGTCAAACTCAGTGTTGATGAAAGGGGAGTTCCAGTTGATCAATCTCTCTACCGCAATATGATTGGGAGCTTACTGTATTTGATGGCAACCAGACCAGATCTTAATTACAGTGTTGGAGTCTGTTTCAGGTTTCAAACATATCCCAATGAAAGTCACATGAAAGCACTTGATGGGGAAATGTATGAGTTCCTAAGGAAGGCCTTGGGACTCTGCATTGCTTGATCTCTATCCTTAATGAGATCGTGTCCATTGTTTTCTGTCACAATGGACTAAACATAGTGGGTTTTGGTTATTCTACTCGTTTATTTTTGTTTTTGTGCTGCTTTTGGTTTGTTGGCGTTTGTTCTAGATCGTTGTTGTTATCATTCTCTAAGTGTTTTAGAATGGTTTTATATGACTGCTTGTGAGACAGAAAATAAAGTTTGTTCTGCATGGCTATGCTATATGCGCGTGAACTGACGCGCCCGAGAATTCTAACATGCACATCACCTCAGCAAGAAAGTGGCGGTTTTCGTCTTGATATTGGGTATATGAATTTGCAGAGATTATTCATGATTACTGTTGGGTTTGAAATTCAAAATTAGTCATCTCTCTTATGATTAAGGTTGCTATTATCTCCAAGAAACATCATTTTCGAAGACACTACATTCAGTAAAATATTTTCTCCCATGGCGTTGGACTGATCTTCACCAAGATATTCATAGGCATCTTTCTCTGAATCACCCGTGTCTCTGCCACTGCGGTCTGAATCTGTTTCCAAGGGCAAGAGGAAGCGGGTTATTTCTTCATCCTCGTCTGAGAAGAACCCATCACCATCTTCCCGACGGGTTTCCACTCATGTTTCTGAAGATACGGAGGTTGCACCTCTTGCAGTCAAGTTTGGTCGCATTCTCAAAGTTATTAAAGAAGGAAAGAAGAAGAAGCAACCCAAGAGGAAGCTTATCTTTGTTGCAAAGAAGGGAAATAAGTCCAAATCACATGAGAAAATCTCTTCTCCCATACATGTATTTCAAGACCGGCACTTGAAGATGTCGATGAGGAAGAAGAACATGGGCAACCAATTGAAGATGAAGTTCCAGATTTTTATACCTCACTCTCTGTTGAAGTTGTGAAAGTTAGGAGGGAGAAGTTTAGGAAGCAAGCAAACCCTAAGCGGGTTACTACATTTGCACTTGAAGATACTCCAGGACGAAGAACCCGTGGGCAATTGGCCAAAGCCAAGGCTGATACCAAGGCTTCTAGGTGCAAGGAATGAAGGAATAATAAGAAGAAGGTGCAGAAAGTTCCCACACCTGATGTCTCACATGTTCCCTCACCTGAGCTTGAGTCAGAACGTGAGCCCTCAGTTCCTATGACAGGTGATGGGGGTAGCTACATAGGCAGTGCTACTCCAAATACTAGGGGTAACCCTTCTCATTCCTCTTTTATGTCTATTATTCGTGATGACCATCATAGGTAGTTTTGAGATGTTAATAGGAAGAAGAAGTTTGTTATTGATCGTCCTATGAATTTGGGTAGTATATCTAACAATGGGATTGTAAATATTATTGATCGTGTGGGGCTTAGACACTGTTGTTCCTGTTCATAATTTTGTCAAGAATATTGTTCTGGAATTCTATATCAATCTGAACAAATCCATGTTTGATACTAGTTCTACTGATTTGTATAAAGTCTTTATTCGGAGGAAGTATTTTGAGTTTTCACCCTATGTCATTGATGAGTTCCTAGGAAGATCACTTGATGTGTTTCAGGAGGATTATATTAGACTAGATGTTATTGTTAGAGAACTGACCGGTGGGGTTATTAACACTTGGGTAGGGGAAAACATTTCTGCTTCTAAGCTTTCCATGAAGTATAGGGTACTCCATAAGATAGTCAGTCACAATTGGATGCCCATGACTCATAGATCCACTGTCAATCTGAGTCTAACCACTCTTCTCTTTTGCATTGGAACTGGTGTCCTTATTAATTTTGGGGCCATGGTGGTTAATTTTGTTAAGGACCGTGCTGAGCATCCTGGTTCGTATGGTAAGCCTATTGGGTTCTCGGGGCTTATATTTGAGATAATCTGCAGCCAAGTGTCTCTCAATCGTGAGCAAGAGAAGTTTGAGAAAGTTTCTACTCTTATTTCGTTTATCTTCAAGTTGTTTGATGAGAAGTTGCATGTTCATAATATTGGAGGAGAATTTATAAGAAAGCAGAAGAAAATTCTCAGAGGACAACTTCCTGACTCTGTGCTCTCTACTAATCTGCATGTCATGACCACCCGTGTGATGTTGGAGCTCAAAAAGCAGTATAATCACCTCTGCAAGTCTATTCGTGAGAATTCTAAGAAAATGGATCAGATTGCAGGACTTCTTCGTGATCTCCAACTCCAGCAAGAGCATGACCCTCAAGAAGGACCATCCGGGGTTCGAGATAATGCGGATGATGAAGAGATGGAAGACCCCAATGCTGAGGAAGGGGGAGATGTTGCCGCTGATAGCGAGGAAGAAAGCTTTTGATATGCTAATGTGTTGGCATTTATGCAGCAAACAAGGGAGAGTATGTTTATGTTATGTGTTTCAGATACTGTTTTTTTTTTTTTTTTTGCCTGTAGATACTTAAAACATGTGTTTTGCTTCTGCTGCCGAGAGATCTTCTGAGATACTCTATTACTATGGGGCAGTATGAATGTAGGCGATTTTTGCATCCGATGCTTACTGTTTGTCTATGAAGTTTGTTGGTTATGTCGCTATGCTCTTTGATGTTACGTGTGATGGTGAACATGATCATGATTTTGTTATGTTTCGATTATGCCTTGATGTATGCTGTTGAGAGATTCAGTCATATTCATTAAAGTATGATGCATGGAGTATGAAGGAAATGATCTTGTATATGAGTGACTTAGCAAGGGGGAGTTGCAGTTATGTTTTGATCTTGCTTAAGTTTGGTGTTTGGTCTACATAAATGCCAAAGGGGGAGATTGTGAGTGCATGGAGATGTTGGCGAATTTATGTAAGACAGTTTCAGTTATATGTCGCAAGATCTGTCTCTCTTGAAGTCGAATATAACAGTTGTACCAGAATCTTCTATTTATGGTAATTTCCTTGTTGAGCATTATGGATGAAAGGAAACACGCGTGCGACGTCTACAGGAGATATTCCGAGATTTGTTGCCTTCCAAGATTGAGGAAATATATCTTAGATACTATACAAGATATTCTACACAAGGAAACACGCATACAAGGCAAGTGGACGACGCTAGGGTTCGACGACACCCTATATAAGCACGGCGCTATTGTTCGAAACGTCCACTCACTCCAGAGATATATTGTGATAACATATTGAGTGAAGTGTCGAAGCTTTTTATTGTTTAGCTCTTTGTTATTGTAATCCTACATACAAACGTGTGTAGTTGTGTTTAGCCTCAACTATTGAGTGAGTTAGAGAGTGGCGTGTGATCTTTGTAATTGAGTGATATATAAACTCAAAGGGATAATCCTAGGGGCTTGCGGGCTCTAGGGTTGGCAAATCTAGGGAGATTAGTTTCAATACACTTGAGAAGAGCATTGGAGAGTGAAGAGGGTTCTTAAGGTGTGGGTAGTCCTTAGAGAGTAATATTCCTTTGTAACTCAAGGTTTTTTATAATGGATTGATCCTTATATTGGGCGAAGCCCCCCGACGTAGGTGGTTGCACCGAACTAAGTTATCAACTGTTGTGTTCTTTGTGTGAGTGCGTTATCATGTGCAACTTGTATTAAAAACTGTCATATGCACAACTTGGCATGAGATAGACAATTTCAGAAAATCAAAACATGTGTTGTTAGGAAAAACTTTAGATCTTGGCGCTTTTTTTTTTGTCAGAGAAATAATATTATTACTTCTACTTGATATATAGTTTCTATTCTTGTTGATTGATGGGTAAGTGTTTGTCAGGGCCGGCTGGTCCATGAGGCCAAAGAAGCGGCCGCCTCAGGCCCCCGGTAAACGAAGGCCCCAAAAAATCGGGACCTCCTATATACATATATACGTATTTGTAATTAATATTTTTAAAATTCTTCTAAATATCATTTTGGCCTAGTGGGATTCTTTCATAGAAAAGTTATATATATACTTCTTTTCCTAATTAGGAGATCGATTCTCCTTGGGCCTTTTTTTTATATTTTTTACATTAGTTTAATTCTTAAAATCTTTTCGGGTGTCACGCTAATGGGTCTTTCTAAAATTCAGAACTCATAAGGCCCCCAACACTCTATAGTAATGCTATTATTTAATATGGAAAAGTTGTTTGTATTTAAGCTAATAAATTATATTGATAAGTTAAGTTGTTAACCACAATCTTCTATTAAGGGTTAATCATCTAAAGTTTAGGACTAATAATATTGTCAGTCAACTCTGTTTTGTTTCCTCAAAATCATAATCTTGTTTTCTATTAGTCTTTATTAGTATATATGAGATTTGGTGTATTATATTTATAAAGATATCCAATAGAAAATATGAAAGTTGTTTTTGGTTTTTTATTTGATATAAATATTTTGAGAACTTTTAGATGATAATGATCTCAGATCATCATAATTAGAAATTTTGAGGATCAATTAGATGTTTATTGACTTGATTTGTTTTAAGAGCTATAAAATTGTTAAGAGAAATATTGGATATAAAAATGAATACAGCACTTGATGTATTAAATTATATAAAAAAAAATTAGATTAATTACTTAATTATTTCGTTGCATATAGAATATTAAATTAACTGTACTTATAATAGTTGATTCTGTAGAAAGAAGTTTTTCAAAATTAAAATTAATAAAATTATATTTTGCATCAATTAGGTCGCAATAAATATTGAATGGATAAGTATTATATATTGAAAGTAATTTGTTAGATAATTTTGACTACAAAAATTTATCAAGTACATTTGCAGTCGAAAAGTAAGAAAAATAAAATAATATTAAGAAAAAAGTTTTATATATAATGTATTTTTAGATAAATATTTTTTTAATATTTCGCCTCAGGCCTCCCATTTTCTTTATCCGGTCCTCGTGTTTGTATATGGATGGTTGTACTTGTTGTAGCTATCTCTTGTGACTGTATTTATAAAATATCCTCTTTTCTAAAAAAAAATTCAGTCTAAAAAGAAGCTATGTGACAAATATGAAACCGGGATTGTGAGGTATCCTCTTGAAAGGAAGCCACCTCACTCACGTTGTTGCGCATCATTGTTGGGCAATAGAGATGAAGTAGAATGAGCTCGATTACCATGTGATTTGAGTGTAATATGAAAAAAGGTTTGAGTAAAAGGAATTCAAAATCAAAAGAGAGAGCTATTATTTTTTGTGTATGAAATTGTTAGAGCTTGTCTCTTTATATGCACCCAAATTAACAACTACAAATCTCGAAAACAATGTAAACAACTAAACTAACAAAAATCTAACTTGTCGTACTGCTTTGCTTGCAATCACATGTTACATGCTTCTCGTTATTTCCAGATGCTTCTTTTCTTTGCATTCTCCTATTCCCTTGCTTCCTTTTTCACTTGCTTTGATGTTGACGTATAATTAATAGTAGGTCGTGTCTATTATATGCTTCGCTTAAATTAAATCACATAAATTTATTTTAAATTTGGAATCATCTAAATTATTGTTTATAAATTAATTTATATAATAAGTGATTGTATTATTTTCTAGCACAAAATAAGTTTAATATATTTTTAAAGGGATTTGTAAGCTCTTTTTAAAAAAACTTGCCAAGCTTATTTGAGGCAAAGATTATTATTTAACGTGAGTTTTGAACCTTGTTATGACATGAGGAGCTTATTTCTGAATTGAGTAAATATAAAAGGCTTATGTGATCATTTTCTCTTATTAAAAGTTAACATACATATCCCTTGATGGGATCTTGCAAGTCAAAACAGAAAAAAAGTAAATATAAATCATATCTTTAATTTTCAATTCTAAGGAATTTAATAATGTAATTTTAAATTTGTGTAAATGTCTATAATTGGAAAACATTTTCGTGCTGATAGAAGATAACGGCCTTCTCAAGTCTCAACCTTAACTCAATGCACATTTAAGGGTCTAAACTTTCCAATTCCTGAAAATTAATCCCATTTTATTAAACATAATATTCCTTTAAAGAAATGGTCAATTTTTATAATTAACCAAATCCCATCTTTATGAAAAGGAAAACATCCATTTTTTTAGTTGATAAATTTCAACCTGCAAACGGAAAATTTGAAGACTTATACTTGCATAGTTTTTATCAAATGGGTAGAAGGGATGAACTTCAAAAATATGCAGATCTAGAATATATATTTTGGAACAAATATTTGCAAAGTTCCACAATTATATTTTTCAAATGACTAACCATTAATTTTGGTGGACAATCAGTCATTCACAAAGTAATATCTAAAAGAAAATGTGATTGATGGGGCGACAATACGGAGGTATTTAATTTGTTTCCATTTAAATTAGCTAGCAAAATCGAACCAGATCTAAGTTCAAGATTCAAAATTAATATTTCTTGTACGGATAATTACAACTAAAATTCATTTGGTATCTAAATTATGATACTATCAGCATCTCATAAGATGATGTATCATAACTTAGGTATTAAACAAATTATACGATTCAAGATTCCACAGGTTTGTATATATCGCACCTTAAGAAGATTGAATCAGATATAAACTTGCAACACATACATATATATAATAATCTAATCATTGCAATATATATGGATTAACAATAGAATAACAAAAATCAAGAACCCAAGAATGATTAATTAGTAGTCTCACCAACAAAAAAAATTAAACCTTAAAGATTGACGGGTTGATGTTCAAACATGAAACAAACACAAAGATATTGGCACGACTCAATCAAAAAACCAAACCGATCTCCGAATTCAACTATTACAACGAGAAGAGATATCTCTCGTTGTAATAGTTCATATATATAGAGATAATGTCATCTGAGTGAACCGAGCCAACATCACAGTGACTATTTCAAAACCATTAAATAGTAGTAACATACAATCAAATTAGGGCAAAAGAAAGCAAAACCCTAGTTTCATTATGCCCTTTTTTGTTCACTCCTATTTTCTTTTAGGTCAGTAAAGAAGAATTGTGGGTAGGGTTTGAACAGAGAGATAGTTGAGGAGAAGAAGAAGAAGAGGGATTTGAAGTGGAGGAAAGAATGGTGTGATTGTGTGGATTTTAAAGAAGAGAAGAGTATTGTTGTGAGTGCATTTAATTTCAAAGACTACCAAACCCAAAAGAAAGAGGACAGTGCCATTAATGGCAACAGATGACCCATAAATACATAATATTCCTTCTCTCCCCCTCTCTTGAAATTGTAATCAATTTGGAGGAATCTCTTTAATTCCCCCATAACTGTACAGTCTCCTCTTTTTTTCTTCTGAAAAAATTGTACAGTGTATTAATTTCTATTTGCATGCGATCCTCATCATCTAATAATGATATCTATATATGTAAGTAGCTTGTTTGTTTTTGTCATTATATTAATGGTTGCGACCAAGTTGCAGTAGGCAACTCATGCTTCTGTGCTACTATTTCTGTTGATGCTTAAATTCAAATTGAATATCAACCGCATGCATATATATTGATGATATATATGACATATAACTCCTTCGTGGCAAATTTAGGATTATGTGTTTAATATAATCAGAATTTGGCAACCAACTTTATAATTTGTTTATTCTTTATTTTACCTTGCATTCCTATCAATTAACTGGTTCATGAGTATTGTATCAATACACATTAATGTGAAATACAAGTTCTGAAGTAAATGCATTGTGCATGTAAACTAGAAATTAATTTTAAAACTATACTATATGTATGTAAGAATTATGAAGAAGAAAATATATATTTTTTTTCTTTTCATTAGAGGATTCAAAGTTGATAGCAAACAAATATACAGTAAAACCTCTATAAATTAATACTCGATAAATTAATAACCTCTCTAAAATAATAAAATTTTCCGGTTCCGACTTGGGCCTTTGTAAAAAATCATCAATTTCGATAAGATAATAAAATAATAAGTTTTCGGAAATCCCTTTATAAATATTAGGTCCCATCAAAACTCTAGATTAATAATTCATAAATATTACAAAAATTATAAATATTATGGTAATTTGCTAAAATATGAATCAATTGTTACTTGATTTTTCTTAAAATTTAAATCTAATTGGATTTCATCCCTAACTTTTTTAATGGCTGCCAAGAGTTCCGGTGTCGAGTTCTCTAGGTGCAACAAAAAATTGTGAAGAGTTGTTGTCGCGCTCAAAGCCTCCTTTCTCGTGACTGGTTCCAGCGGTACTGAGTCATCTTCAGCCTCATCATTAGTAGGATCTTCAATAATATCAGCAACAATTTCCTCTAAATTTTGAACCATTGCACATTCATCATTTTCGCCAGGATAGTCCACCAGTTTGTTGACGTCCATTTTATTGCGATAACCAACATTCTTGATCATATTCTCAAGCTCATGTAGACTTTCCTCAAAATTTGTCTCACTTGAGTAGAGTGAGATTTCTTCATTTGAACGGATTTTGCAATGCCTAAAGCAATTTGCTATTGACACTTGAGAAACATTGATTGTCCAAGCGGAGACTGCAAAATTGATGGCATCTAAAACATTAATCTTTTCAGGATTAGGTAGCCCCAACTCATGACCTTCCAATAGATTTTTGTAGAATCTCCTACGATAGTGCATCTTGAAAGCTCTAATTATTCCTGCATCACATGGTTGAATCTTTGATGTCATGTTAGGTGGCAAAAAGAATAGCTCAACATTCTGTAACCCTTCAATGTTTTTTGGATGGGCTGGACAATTGTCAACCATCAACAAGATTCTTCTACCATTCATTTTGTGATCAAACCACCGAACATATTCTTCAAAAAGCACACTAGTCATCCGTGCCCTCTTGTTGGCACGATAATGACAATTGATGTTGCTCATATTGATGTTTTTGAAGCAACGAGGCTTTGCATATTTTTCAATAATCCACAAAGGAATTTTTTCTGAACCATCCTCGTTGCAACAAATAACAACTGTAAGCCTCTCTTTGTCTTGGTTTCTTCCCTCAAGTTGCTTGGTTGCAAGAGAGTGATCAGCTTGTAACCTGTAAAACAAACATGTTTCATCCACATTAAAAACATCCTTCATGGAAAATTGGTTTATTTTCTCCCTTATGGCCTCCAGTTTCATTTCCACGTCCTGCATGTCAACCGAACCACTTTCTCCAAAACGACGAAATGATTTAATATTATGTCTAACCTTGAATTTTTCAAGCCAACCTTGAGAAAATTGATGTTCAGGAGAGTGTTGAGGATACAAAAGCTTCATTGTCTCCTTTGCTTTCTCCAAAATAAGCTCTCCAGTCATGTTGACTCGATCTTGGTACTGAAGAAACCATTCATAAAGAACCTTCTCCATATCTGGATATTTCGCCGATTTGTATCGCTTAATATCCCCACCCTTCTCAAAGTTGGCTGAAAGGTACTCTGATGATCTCTTGAGAGTGTTTGATATTGTACCTTGACTAACTTTCAAACGATATTTTTCTTCAACCCACTCTTGTAAATCTTTTTGAGTGCATGTGGGATGATCTCTCTTATACTCACATAATGTTTTACGCATTTGATCATTCATGAATGATTTTGTGATGCCTTTTAGATGAGAAGACATAGTTGGGACTTGGGTATTATGAATTATTTTATTTCCATATCGAGATTTATATAGTATATGTTTCCTTTATGATGCATGCATGAATATATTTAATTGACAATGAATTGATACATGTATGTAACTATTAATTGCATGAATATATTAAAGTAGATACACAATGAATTGGTTGTTGATACATGAATATAATTAATTGAAACATAATAAATTCATTTATTTTCAATACATGTACCAAATTTGCTGAATTTAAAAAGTCTCTCTTTTAATTAATAAATTATTAATTTATCGATATATTAATATCTCTCTAAATTAATAAAATTCCATAGTCCCAAGGATATTAATTTATAGAGGTTTTACTGTATACAACTTATAAGAGGAAGAGGCTGGAGTGAGTGATCTAATATTGGACTACGGGTGTATCACTACAAAAAATGGGCCAAGTACGGACGAAAATATTTATTGTTGGGAAATAATATTTCTTACGTAGCTCCATTTAGCAGCGAACTCCATTTAGCGACGAACTAATGATATATCTCGTTCATCTATATTTCGTGCGTCGTTAGGTAAGATCATGATCATATATTTTGTTGTTAGATAATAACATACTAATGGTGGAAAATTCGGTCGTTGGCTCTAGTGATTGTGTGGTCGTCGGCCAACGGGCTAACGATAGAATAGTCTATCGTTAAATTATTATTTATTTAATGACATAATATTTCGTTTTTATATTTAAAAAAATTAATTTTTTTTTGTTTTCCAATTTTTTAAATCTATAACGTACAACAAATAATTTTTTGAAAGCTATTAAAATCATCCAATATACAACAATATTCCGAGCAATTTAATTCGATCAAAAAAGTACACGAACACAGAGTAATGTAATAAAAAAAGCATCTAACATGCAACAATATCAAATTCATATATAGTGTTAATGTGACAAATGTAATCAAATACATTGTGTCATATGTCAAACATAATCAAAAATCAAAATATATATATATATATATATATATATATATCAAGAGCCGAGAGAGGGAGGCAGTACAAAAAAACAGCTATCAGGCGACGGAGCTAACGACAGATTTACAATGCGTCGTCAGCTGGCGACGAAATTCCATGAATGGGCTAACGACGGACTGGCGACTGATATTTTGGCGCAGAAGTTGGCGCCAAAACTAACGACGGACCTAACGAGGAACTAGTCCGTCGTTAGCAAATTCCGTCGTCAGTCCATCGTTAACATTATTAATATTAATTTTTAATTATTTTATTATTGGACGACGGACTTGTCCTTCGTTAAGTCCGTCGTCCAGCCCTTTAAATCGGGTTTCATCCCCATTTCGCAAAAATAGAACAATAGAAGCCCATTCCCCTTCTTCTCTGGCGAAAGCATTCCACCACCAGCGATTTGAATTTTCCACTGGCAAAATACGCCCAAGTATGTATATTTCTTCCATTTTCCTTCCCCTCTCTCTCTATCTCTCTCTATTTCTAATTTTTGGATCGTTTTTTCGCCGGAAAGAACCTGCCGCCGCCTGCTCCGTCGTGAAACTGCCATCCGCGCCTGTTGTCGCCCTTTGCCGCCTGCCGCCGTGCGCCGCCGCCCCTCTACCGCCCTCCGGCTGCTCCCTCCGGCAGGTAAGGTTATGTTTTATTTTTTTTAAATTTTTGTAATTTATTTGATAACTAGTGTTTAAATTTGTAAATTGTAAAATTAGTTTATTAGTGTTTGATAATTATTTTGTTAATTAGTGTTTGATAATTAATTCTTTTATTTATTGTTTAATTAGTGTTTGATAATTGTTAATTACTTTTTAAATTATTTGGTTAATTAGTTTAATTAGTGTTATAATTGTTTAAATTAGTTAATTTTATTTTTAATTATTTAATTAGTTTAGATTGTTAATTAGTATAGGTTTACTTAATTAATTTAATTATTTAATTAGTTTTTAATTTAATTAGTTTAATTATTTAATTAGTTTAGATTGTTAATTAATACTATATATAGGTTTAATCAGTTTAATTAGTTTAACTTAATTGTTAATTATTATAGGTTTACTTAATTTAATTACTTTAATTAAATTGTTTAATTTAGTTAATTATTTTAGATGAAATTTATTTAGGACCCGCCTTTCGCCGCCTTCCGGACTGTTCCCTCCGCGTGCTGCCTCTCGAGTGCTCCCTCAACCTTTCGGAGCTGCCTTCCGCCGCTCCAGCGTCGCCTCCTTCTATGAAAGATAATTGTTTAATTAATTAGTTAATTAGATTAATCTAATATGTTTACTTAATGAGTTAATTAGATTAGATGTAATTTAGGTTAATTAGATGTAATTTACTTAATTAAATTATTAATTGTTTAAGATTATTTATCTTAATTTATATTAATAATTTTTTAGATCAAATTTTTTAAGACTATTAATTGTCTTAATTTAGATTAATAATTATTGCATATAATAATTAACAATTTAGACTAATTGTTCAATTAGTCTAAGTAAATTGAATATTGAAATAATTTAGTATAACGATTTGCTTATATATATATTATGACATTAATTGGGATAGACGTAATTAATTTCTTAAGGATCTTCTCCCTTTGGGATAAATTTTAATTACGTCTTACGGATCTTCTCTCAATATTTATAATATTATACAAACTCGTTATATGTCATTTATGTTGGGATGTTATGATGAGATGCATGTGTTGTGATGTTTTGATGATGATATGTATGTTGGGATGTTTTGATGATTATGTTCGGATATTTTGAACATGAGATGTATGTTGGGATGTTTTGATGATTCTATTTGGATGTTTTGATTAGATTCAGTGACTCATTATATTAGATGCAATTAGCTAGAAGATAACTCATTGGTAAAATTTACCAAAATCAAACAGCCATTGAGATGCCATGTACTGGTAGAGTTGCTTGTACTAGATATCTAATCGTGTCATCTGCTCGGCCCATCGCTGTTATTCTACTAGGAACTAAAAGTGTATCTCAACCCAATAGTGATGTTGTAACCACAATGAATACAGCAAGTCAGATTCTTCACTCAACACAAGGGATAATTTTGTATGGGTTAAGATTTTACTCACGCGAGTCTCACGACTAAAAACTTTATTAAAATATAAAAAGTGAGTAGAAATACAGAGCAAGATGAAGTTGACTATGCTATCAATCTACTCTACTAAAACACAATCTTGTTGATAGAAAATCAACAAGATTCAAACTCTCTCAAAGATAGAATGAATACAAAAAACTATCTTAAAAAGCTCTCTATGAAAAATCTATGAAAAAAACCAAGCAGAATATATGTATTGCTTTCTCTATTTATAAGCTTCATCTTCCTCCTTTTTCTCTTTTCGGTTGGTACATGAGAAGTGGTGTTAGTGGCTAGTGCGACCATCATTGTTGTTGCGACATTTCAGGGCCTTCATGTTTGACTTGGTCTTCTCTTCAACTGCTTCATAGATTCACTCCACTACTTATGCAGCCACGTCTTGTTGACTCAACGGCAGATATTTCTCAACAGAAAAAAGGACTCCTTATTCGCACTTCTTGTTGCTCAGTCCACGTTGTCACGATAGCTGCCACAACAGCGGATTTCTCAGAACAGAAAATCTGTCATCTCTATTATCTCAGTGCATCTCCTAATATTTCGCAACAAACATTCAAATGCAGGGGAGTAAGATAGGAGCTTTCTGTTTGTTGCCACGACACTGCTCCTTATTTTTCTTAATTGTTCTCCACTTGCATCTCAACAAACTCCGCGTGTTGTGCCAACACAATACGTGTGTTGCGCACCACTTCAAAATTCTTTTGACTACTTCTCCTATACGTGGCATGGACTCAACCACCAGTTGTACATCCTACAAGAACAGCCGCATCATCGTGCCTAAAGATCATCCATGTTATCGTTTCTAAATACATGTGAAGAAAGCAAAAAACCGATGTTAACAGAATATGTAATACAATAATTATTAATAGAGTTGTATTAACTCTATTAGGAACTATTCACGCTCAACACTCTGATCCTCCACTTGCTTACGAAGCTCAGACATGCTAGTTCAAGAGGAGGATGTTGACGCTTCAAACCTAGACCTCAATTCCCGTACTACGTCTCCGGCGAATATCATATGTTTCTTGTCTAGGAAACTAATAAAATCCAAGTAAATCTTGTTCTCTTTGACGTCATACTCAGCTTCATCATGTAGCTTGACACTTTCTCTTGCAACACAGTCAAATACCTCAACCTACATTTAAATTAAAAAATATTATATTATGATTTTAGAAAATACAATTGAAATTAACACTCGCTCAATCGTCTCCAAATTTGGATCGGTATATGTCCCGTCTATGTACCGATGATGGTCCAAAAAAGACTGGAAAAGACAACTAGCTAGTAAGAGTTATTCCTCTTTGTGCAACCTACATTATATTTAAATTGGTTATGTTATATATATAAAAAAAATATCCACTAAAAAATTAAAAAAAATTAATGAAGCAAAAGAATTACCTTCTCCTCAACAAGTTATATAATAGACTTGAAGT
This sequence comes from Leonotis leonurus, assembly GCA_026898415.1. NCBI lineage: Eukaryota > Viridiplantae > Streptophyta > Magnoliopsida > Lamiales > Lamiaceae > Leonotis > Leonotis leonurus. The sequence continues at coordinate 1,175,701 of JAPKLX010000096.1, forward strand.
CTCCCATGTGTCTGATAGGACCGGTCCCCGATTCCTGAGGCTCAGACACCCTTCAGGGCATCGCAGTGTCTCAATTTACATCCTCATGCTCTCAATACGTCAGTCAACCTTCCCATGCTTCATCTGTAAATAATCTCAATTTCCCACCATATGGTAGGGAATCATCATTCCTCTTCTTAATCTTACCAATGAAGTCTCCATATCGGCAACGTACTTTCTCCAACCAGAGCTCTCGAATCTTAACATCTTCTTCGGGTGTCCAAATAAAAAAATTCTGAAATTAAACAATTATGTTATAAAGTAAACTTAATTTTGAAGTTAATTGTTATAAAATGTTAAAATTCTTTAAATAATTCATGACCTTAAACTCCTCCTAATACATCTGTCAACTTCTAACTGCATCCAATCAGATTCGGGACAACCTGAAAGATCCTCAAAATCTCCTAAGCGGACTCCTTATGCGGCTCAAAATCACTACACATGTATGTGAACTGTATTAGTATAACATATATATATGTGTGTGTGTGTGTGTTATACCCGGGTGCACTCTCGGTGATAAGAAAATAGCATGTGGGTCTTGCCTCGACCTGAGATCCCACCTCATTAGTCTCAGAGCCTGAATCGCGCCCACCTATACGTAGACCACGTACAAGGTGGCTAAGACCCCAAAGTCGATGAGCCTGGTGAATCCCGATTACTTACTACTAGTAAAACAGCTCAACGTGTACCTTTTTCCCTATGAGTACGAACATCAAAGGCTCGTGATGATCCACATTTCGGACAGGAAGACATCTATTAAGTTGAAAATGAATAAATAAGTTGTATTTATAGCAAATGTATAAGTTGAAGTTTAAAAGTACACAAGAAGATTATAGAGTGGAAGTTGAATTATATATATAGTAACTCTAATCATAAGAACTGTCATCATCATATTCTTCCTCGTCTTCCTCTTCTTCGTCGTATTCATCTTCACTGTTATCATCTTCTTCCTCTTATATTTCAATAATATCATCTTCTTGATGATTTTCATCTTCAAGATCTACTAGGTCACCATCTTCGTTAACTAGTACCATGTCATATATATTGACAAAGTATATTTACATGGTCAGCCTAATACGGGAATTCTAATATATAACTAGATGCTTTGAGTTGAGACTCTTCGATAGTAAACCTTGTCTTGATAGAATAGAGCTTCCCACTAATCATTTTTTTGTTGATTCATACACGAATATGAATAATATACATTTGTGCGGCTTGTATGGCTAAGAAAGTGATTCGTATTTTCTTAGTGTGTGGGTCATTTCATAGACTAATTTGAACTAAGGATAAGAAGTGTCAAACCACTCACACTTAAAGAAAACAACTTTTTTATTGTAAAATCTTGGATATTCCAATTCACACACTTCAATTATTTGTGCATAGAAGTCTACCTCACTAGAGTCTATAATTTTCTACGCTAGGTCGCTGCTTGAGGAGAGACGACGGTAAGTACGGTATACCATTTTTTCAATAAATTTTGACAGCCCTAATATTTATATATATGTGTGTGTGTGTCTTTGGTCAGGTAAAAAATATATGGTTGATTAAAGTCCTTGGACCGTTTGTTATATTCTTATCATCTAATAAAGGAACGGGTGGCCTTTTTGTTGAAATCATGTCAAAATTAGGAGAATAGTAGTATAATGTAATGTGGAGTGGAGGAATATGACTCTCATCTTCCCATCCATCAATCTTCAATACATATAGCCTCTATTTATACACCTTGAATTCTACACATGTTATACACATAATGAGTAATAGTAGTGACTTGCACATTATGTATGAATTATAATATATTTATATTTTGCAGCCGTACTATATGTTCGCAGAAAAAGCAATGGTTATGAAATAGAATACTGATATATACTTAGAAATGTCTATACAAGAAGTAAAGTAATAATCGTCTTTCCTCGATCTACACTTGCAAGATCAATGGGAAAGCACTTGCAGGATTTTACAAGAAAAAGGATTCAAAAAGTGCAGCTTTCATCAGAGGGGAAGCCACGTGTCAAGCAACTTCCAGATGGAGATCTTTCCAGTCGAATCGCCTGTGAAAAAGAGTCCGTTGATCCCTATCTGAACCACTCCAACTTGTCTCTTTGAATATATTCTTCCCCTTTCCGTAAATCTTTGAGACGAAACATAAAGAGTTAGATAGATGGTCAGGATCAGGAAGGAAGGAGATGAAGCTTCTATTTGAACACAAGTGATTTTTGGTTTTGAATACTCACGAAGGCAATTCATAGAGGCGGACTGTGCAGTCTCTGAATGAGCATAGCAGAATTGGTTTTGCTTCTGCATCGTGTATGCCACACAGAGCTACTAGCTCCTGAAATACAATATAATGAAGACAATAAACGAGTGCAATACTGGAGAATACTTGTATTAATTGCCAAAGACGAGTTTACTATACTTACATCGTCTTCCTTAATCTCATGAATGACCTCTATTGCCCCACTTTCAGTAGCCCCCCAAACCTTTAATGTTTTGTCGAGAGAAGCCGATAACAAGTAGCGATCCCAGCAGAGGACAGACGCTACATCTCTAGTGTGCCCATACAGTGTCTGCAAGCACCGCAAATTTTGCAGGTCCCATCCCTAAATAAAATAGTTAAGATATTAGGTACACAAAAAGGAATTTATGAATGAGCAAAAAGGAATGAAAAAGCAAAATAATACTGAGGATATATTGGCAATTTGGTATCAGGCAACAATTATTTCTTCTTTTTTTCTTTTTGGCAAATTTGGGATGTTTGTGGTCATTTTAGATGGACATTTGAATAGGCCACATCCTTGAAAAATCCATCCCAACGAGCAAGTTCTGCGGCCAAGCATCTCTAACCTATATCAATGTATTTCTCAAAAAGGACTTGATAGAAAAGACTCGGTTTTTTAATATGCGTTCAATTCTTTTAGTAGCAAAACATTTCAAGTTCTTTAAAATAACAGAAATGCCAACAGAAGCACCACATCAAAAGGGATGAGCCCAACCACATTTAGCCTATAATGCAGAACTAAGTCCCAAAAGCTCTTAGTATGCAATGATTTACCTTTATAGTACAGTCTCTCGAACCCGAGTAGAGCCTACCAGCTCCTACAATTAGAGAACACACAGCACCATTGTGCTCTTTCAACATGGCGGCAGGTTCAGGAATATTAGTATCTGGACTCAACTTCCACACCATTATGGTACCATCCTGCATCAATGTATCGTAAAGCAAATGAGATCCACAATATTGGGAAGCTAAAATCTCAAGTACACAGATGAAATAGATGCATGTTTCATAGAAAGGAGGTCAGATAACACCGCATGAAGAATCCTGGAAGAATTACCTCCATTCCAGCAAACACCTTATTCTCATCTACAACCATGCTGCAAACCAATCCTACTGGCCCACTTAGAAATAATTCAGTCTGATTTTGGAGGTTCCATGCCTGTAAAACCAACAAAAATGCAAACCGTTTTACATACATAAACAAAGAGAGAGAACTCTTTGAAATGCCACAGTTTCTTAGGCTATGGTGACAGGTGACCATACCAACAAATCATACCTTCACAAAATTCTGCAACCCCGCAAACAGCCATGGGCCTTCAGAAACTAAACACCTAACATCACCACCAATACAGAACCAACACACTTTCCAGTGTTGCAGTCCCATGCACAAACAGTTCCATCGTTGCTGCTTGAGTATAGCTTGTCGGAATCAGACGGGAGAGAAATTCCTGTTATGGCCTAAGGAATTTCGCAAATGTTAATTATGCATCAGTAAACACTAGACAGAGGGCAAACTGCTATTTGCATAAATATGAAGAGTCACTTAATTAAAAACCAACCATAATTCAGAACAACACATGAACACAAGTAATTAAAAAGTACCTTTGTGTGCCCCTCTAGCTTTGCCAGCATTCTAAATCCAGAACCAGAGAACCATGAGTGCAAATCCTTGCACTTTTCTCGGTGGACACAATTGCCAGTAACCCAGTACTTGCATTGCTTTGGCTGAGCTTTTGTAACAATGCTTTTCTCTGGCACATCTTTTACCACAGTCACAACCTTCGGTTGGTACTGTGCAGCAGCAGTACTATCGCTCCCAAACTCGACCAATGGTCATCCCTTGATCTCTGCGACCACTCTTTCCAGGATCACTTATCATGTTGGTTACACCTCCTTCATTACTACTTCTCTTCGAAGTTAATAGGATTTCTCCAAATTCGTTTTTGGGGTTTCTTGGAGTGCGTGCTGTTAGGTGGTGCCAACCAGGGCTGCTGCTCGCTTTCTGATGGTAGAGGTTCTATGTGCAGGTACTTACATGGGTTTTCTGTTGCATCTCTCTTCAAGCCAGTAGAAGCAAACTTGCTTGCTCCAAGGCTTTCCACCAATTCGACCAAATACAGATTCTCTCCTTGCTGTTTCAATCGCCATAGAAGAATGCTAAATGAAAAAATAAGTGCATAATGATCAGAAACTGTACTACCAACTTGGTGCAGTCTGAAACCAAAATGCCTGCTGCTTCTAGAGGACTGAAACTATCCATATGCAAGTAACTGGAAATAGATGATCAAGTGCACTAGTCCGAGACCCTTTCTTCATCAGAGCGTTGATCATGAGATTTCATATCAAGGTTTGTAATCTCGAACCAGATCACAACAAGCGACGTCTATGGCTTAGAGACCAGACCTCATGATCTTGTTCTAGATTCCACACATGAAATTGACCTCTAGTAGAGGCTTATTCGAGTCCCAAATCAAAAAGGAAAAAAACACGCAGGTGAAACTATGTTATCCACATACAATATGAATACCAGTCAAAAATCTCATCTTCTGCATCATCGGGACGGACCATAAGTCACAAGAAGCCTACAGTTCTTTACATCAGAGACAAGATTCTAAGACTCTTCTTCTTGAAGTCTATACACAATTATGGACAGCAAGGACAGATCCCTAACTCCATACTTCTCATGAATTGAAATAAAAGTATCAAAATAATCCAGATAGCTGAGGAAACCAAACCGCATCGGAGATTCAATTCAAAGAAGAAAAACAATCATCAAAATTCCTAACTAATCCGAAGGAAAAGAGAGCCGAACAGAAAACCCCAAAACTCCGAAACCCTAAAACGGCACGATAATAAAGCAGACGAATTGGATCCAAGCATCGCAGAGTCTTGTAATCCCACGATGAAGGCGAATGGATTGTCGGAAACGTTACTCATATTACAAGTAGATGGTAAAAAAAAATGAATAAATAGCGAACCTGATGTTTTGATTGATCGAGGGTTGGAAGTAAAAGTTCTCTTATGAAAGAAAAAGAGACCTAAGGCTAAGGCTGTGTGACGAAGGATTGGTCTATCGTGAATCAACTCAGCCAGTTAACACAATATATATACACACACACTAGTTTGTGCTCCCGTACTATACACGGGAATATTTTATCTACCAATAGTTTATACATAGATATATTTAAATAAATTAGAAATGTCGTAATCGGATTATAATCGGTAGTTTTTGAACCGTAATCATAATTGATAGTTCTATTTTAAACCGGGACTGTGTAAAGAACAGTTCAGTTACAATTTTAAAATTTTACAACTGTGATTAGTGATCCGAAATAATAATTTTGATTTTTTTTTTACTTGATTCAACTTATTTCAACAATAACTTCGATTTATTTTAGTTGATTCAATTTATTTCTTATTTTATTAATTCATAATAACATGTTAAAATTTATAAATATGTTGATAATAAAATAACACATTCCTTTGTACATACCACACGAGGTGTAATCGGGTCCATGTATGCATGATTTTGACTAAAATATAGTCCGATGTATTCAATTGCGGAAAAAATGATAATTCGTGTATTGTGAAACTCCACGATCGAAAGATTTTGAGGAAGAACTTGGAGTCGAGAATGAAAGTCCTTTTGTTTAACTCTCAACTCTGACTCTTTCCGGAAAAACTTAAATCCCGTTGGAGTGGCCCATTCGAAATCACGGAGGTGTTTCCATACAGTGTAGTGAGCTTCTCAATCCACAAACCAAGGAGAAGTTTCGGGTGAATGGACAAAGAGTGAAGCAATACCTGGAAGGAGAGGTGCAAAAAGAGAGGAATCGAGGCTCTAGTTCTCGATGATGCAAGTTGTTGAAGGAAAGTTAAAAGGTGTCAAGCTCAAGACATTAAACGAGCGCTTCGTGGGAGGCAACCCATGTTATTTGTTTTTTGTGTTCTTATTTTCTTCTTTTCGTAGTGTAATTTTCTTTATTTTTAGTTAGTCGAGAGTCTGATTCGAGTTTGATATATTGTAGGGAAGTGGGAAGAGGTCAATAGTGTACACCTCCCTCTCTGACCCCTAATCTGGATGGAAAGAATGGATTTGAATTGCCCACTGTTCTAGACTATCCTATTCACCCTATTCACTGATACTGATCCCGAACAATTTTAAAATTCTTTATTCTTATTAAAGGGAGGATTGGGAGTCGGAATGGAAGTGAGGAATGTGCAAAAGGGACAGGGACTCATAGCCAGTGGCCGCTGGCTCAACTTACATGATTTTTCAAAGAGCAAGTGCCAACGGGCGCTGGCCGCTCGGGGGGGATCCTTGGCGAAAAAGAAGTCCATGGACAGCGACCACTGGGACGCCAGCGGCCGCTGGCCTAAGTTCTCGTAAAAAATTAGAGGCGCATAGCCAGTGACCACTGGGTTCCCAAAGGTCGCTAACTCTGAAGTTTTAACGCAATTTATACTCTTCTAAACCCTTTTTCTTCCACTTTAAACCCTTCTTCTTCTTTCTTCTCCAAAATACACGAAACCCTACACTACTTTCCTCTCAAATTCTCCATTATTCCTCCAAATCCAACCTCTAAACCTCCAATTTCTTCATACACATCCTCTTTCCTACCTTTCTATCCATTTATTTATCAATTCCATCCACCACATCATTAAATCCCCAATTTCCCTACATTCTTCAAACTTCTTCTAAATTTCCCCATTTTTCCACTTGTTTCACTATATTTTCCTTTCCCTAGCACCAAACTTCATAGTGTCAAGGAATATTAGACGCCTTCCTGAAGAGCCCGAAGAGGATGTGGACGAGCAATCCGAGGCTCCTAGGGAGAATCTCCAAAGGACCTTCCACAATTGCAAATTTCCTGTGTTTGAACCAGTCGAAGGTCAAATTTACTTGCGCTTACGAGCTTTACCTTTTAATTTTGGCTATCACTTTGATTGAGATTTGCTTGCTAGATTGCATGTTCATTTACAATTACGTGCTTACTTAAAAACCTTAGGCATTTTAAAGCTTGCTGACAGTGGAGATTTAGATGGTTATGTAGACTTATCATATGAAATGATCTCAACTTTTGCATTTGGCGATGGGCATAATTCATTCCATTGTAGGCTTTTAGGTAATGGGGTTAATGTGACTCACTCTATTATGCATACTGTGTTTGGTTTTTCTTCGGTTAGGGGAGCAGTTACACAAACCCCTAAGGGGTTTAACCCTGTAGCTACTTGGTACGAACTTACCGGACTCTATAATTGCAACCCGAGTGGCACCCCTAGTGGCTTCATTAGGGATAACGCAATTTCCCTGCTACACAAATTCATTGCATTTAATGTGTCGGGAAAGGCAGAAGCCAACAAAGTTAGTACCAATGAGTGCTTCCTCCTATCTGCTGCTAAAGGGCAGAAGGTTTGTATATCATCCTTCATCTGGACACATATTGAAGGGATAAAATATAGGAAGAAGACTCATCCCGCATTAGCTTATATACATATGCACTTGGCTAGCCATTTTGGTTTTCAGGTACCCAACTCTTACAACTGGAGGAAGAGCATTTGCTTAAGTGCTTCTGTCCTGAAGAATAGCGGTCTCCTGGCGGCATCAGAGACCTCTTTTATTCCTTATGAACAAAGAGAGAGTGTTTGACGCTTTTGGGAGCGCAAGGAGGCACTTAAGCGAGCTGGAGGAGCTGGGTCATCCTCTAAGGCCGCTCCAGCTATTGATGAGGCTCCCACTGGTGCAGATACCGAGATGGAGGTGGGAGCCCACGAGGGAGACCAATCTAGAGGGTACCTAGAAGGGTATCAAGACGCCTACGACCAAAGATACTTTGCTAGCAGATCCTGTTGCGGATACAGATCCGGCTACTTCACGAGGGATGATTTCCAGAGCTTCCAAACCGACCTCTTTGCGAGGTTGGATACTCAAAATAATGTCCTCAACTCAATGTATACCTAGCTCTAGTCCATGGACACGCGTCTCCAGTCGGTCAAACACCCGTGTTACCTCTCTTGAGGAGCAATGGGCACGATGGATGAGACTCCATCCTCAACCTCCTCGTGCATCAGATTATCATGATCCACAAGATCAGGCGTATTAGTTTCTTTCCCTTTTATTTTTATTTGTGTTTTATTTTTGTTTAGTTATTTGTTTTGGTTTTATGCTTGTTGTTTGTGTCTTTGTATGCAGGTACCAATTCTAGGAGTCACTCGATTTTTGGGCTTGTTGTTGGCTTCTATGTTGTCAGGGAAGTCTCCTTCTCCTTTCTCTTAAACTCCTTACGACGAGGGCGTAGTAGGATTTAAGTGGGGGGGGGGGGGGTTGGTAGCTTTCTTGCATTGTCTTGGTTCTTTTAATTGTGTCTTTGTGTTAGCCTTTTGTACTTCCCCAACTTGAGCATTTGTTGTTTACTTGCTTATTTAATCTCCTCGTGTTGATATGTGTTGATTTTTGATATGTGAGCCCCGTATGTGATATGATTGGTGGTAGACTTAGTTTAGGTTCGGTTCTTGATTGAGCTAAGTTGTGTGATTGAGATGTTAAGTAGGGCATGTTGTTTTGCTAGTTGGTATGTATAGTGATCATGATTCGGGTTATAAGTGGCTAGAAGGGCGTAATTGAGTAAGACGAGTTGAGTCTGTATGTTCTGCTCCGCTTATCATAGATAATGAGTATGGGAAACTACATCGGGACACTCAATGTGATCCATTGATGTTTAGACCCGATGATTACACCCTTATGCGAACTTGCTTGTTTTGCTTAAAAGTTCAGGGGAATTGGATCTGTGGATGATAGAGAGATGTGAGATTGTGTGTATATCGTGATCATGTGCATATCGATGAACTTAGTAATGGGCAACATTACATCTTGATTGAGTGACTGAATACGGTTGAGAATTGAATCTAGCCTAAGTCTTGTAATGAATATATGTTTGGTGGTTGGGCTTGCATGTTAACTATTGATATGATCGATGCTTGGTGATTGGGTTTCGCTTGAGGACAAGCAAATGATTAAGTGTGGGGGAGTTGTTTACTATGTTTTTGTTATGTTTTTTATTTTCGTTGTCATGTCTAAACTTTAGGTTGTTCATTTTCGTACTTTTTCTAGTTCGTTTTTACGCCGATCGTGTGTTTCCATGTTTTGATGTATGATGGTAGAATGAGGAGGGATTGGAGCTAGGTGCGGAGCATTTATCATCGTACGTGCAAGCCAAGTGAAGCGGATCGAGTCGATGAATGCACAAGAAGAGAAGTCGAAGAGATGGAACAAACACGGACCCCAGCGGCCGCTGGGGTGAAGCTGCAGAGAATTTCAGATAACAGAGGCCAGCGACCGCTGGCTCTGTAGATGGCGCGCTTCAGAAAGGCAAAGCCAGCGACCGATAACTGGCAGTTATGAGCGGGTTTGAAAGTCTTTTTGGGCGTCATTTCATGACCCCCAACACTTTGTACTCGAATATTACTCTCTAGACATACCTTTTTATTGCTTTCCTAGTTAGTTTTTGGTGATTCCAAGTGGATTGAAGTCATTCTAACTTAGATTGTGGAGATTCTTAGTAAGTTCATCATCAAGTACTTTTCTATGGTGTTTTCTTTCCTATCTATGGTTGGCTAGATCTTTATCTAGGGTTTGATTGTCTAATCTACTACTTGATGCTTTATTTATTTCAATCAATTATCGGTTGTTTAATCTGTGCTTAATGAGCTTTCATGCTTGATCAACATGTATATCTCAAGATATGGAATTGATTGATAAATTGTTCTATGTATCTTTTAATTAAACAACCGACCTTATAATCGGTGTCGTAAAAAGGAAATTCATGATGAAGTTGATATTCTGTTAAGTGTGATTTGTACACGTGAGTGATGATCACCGATTAGCTAAAGAACATGTAAGTGATTAGTTAGTTAAACTTAGGAGAATCATATTGAAACATGAAGTTTGATTGAATGAGTATCAAGTATAGATTGTAGATGATCTCTACCTAGACTTTAATCCATTAGTTCACCTTTATTTCTTTGATTTTTATTAGCTAGATAATCATAAGTATCTTCATCCGATTTAGAGTGTTTAGAAATTGTTTCTGACATTCAAATATTTCTAATTGGATAGCCCTGTTTAGTCTTTCGCGAGATTCGACTTAGGGTCAACTTAGCACGTACTGTAACACTCGTTTAATTGCGAGAACTTGAGCATACATATTAAGTTGAACAAATATATTTTATATGAAATTAAAGCTCTTGTCGAGATCTTTAATTTAAGATGCATATTACAAATATTTTTACGAACGAAATAAATTAATTTTAGGAGGGGAAATGTTAGAAGAGATAGAAAATAAAAGTAGTTATTTTTTAAAACTTTACAAATTATTTTATTTAATATTTATATGATTTTTGTATTTGAAGTTGAAATTATATACAAATTTGTCTTTGAAAATGAAATTGAATTAATGATTTATGTTATATGTATAGATTAATTTTGTATTAAAGTATGACATTTTAAAAAATATTCAAAATAATAATACTTGAGAAAAATATATATTTTGAATAATTAGTTTAATATTTGATTATGAAAACTTAATAAATTATTTGTAAATGTGATGTAATACATTACATTTACTTTTAATTTCGTTTCCGATATCTACAAATTAAATTTAATAATTGATTAATATGTTGAATCATGATTATCCTCGAATTTGAAATTAATTACAAGATCGTCAATCAAATTGATTTCAAATTGAATGCTTCATGTTTTATATATATATAGATAGATAGATAGATAGTGAATTAGGGGATAATCATAGTATATTTGTTGGAAGCGTATCTAGATATGATACGAGCACAGTTTATTTAGGGATAGTTCTACGTAAATATACAAACAAACCACTATTTCTATTTTTGAATTGCACATCTGCTTTAAAATTGATCCACAATAGACAAATTACTAATTTTTTGTAATTGAATACATCGGATTATATTTTAGTATGTAGGTATAGAGGAAAGTGTTATTGATTTTGACTAATCGAGTTGTATCAACCACACACCCGGGTGTTATTAAATGTGATAAATGTCAAGCCTACATATTATATTTTTTAAGATTGTAAATAGATTGTTATATATATGTGTGTGTGTGTGTGTGTATAGAGGGAAGAGATAAAATAGAAATGGTTTTGTATGAGTTAACTAAAAATAAATTTTGACTGTTAAATCATTTTGATCAATGATACAGATTAAAAGATGATTTTGGTATATATCTTATTTAAAATATGTAATCCCTAAAAACAGAGAATTTGTTATTATTTCTGACTATGGTTTATTGATTAGGGCATAGTTTAATTATATCCATTTGATTGAAAAATATGGATGGTTCAGATTTATTTTTAATTAACACAAGCAGATCTATTTTCAATATAATCATCCCATATATATATATATATTAGTTCATCTTTTTAACGTAACAAAGACATAAAAATTTTCAAATTACAGTATTATTTTATTTGAATATTACTTAATTGATATAAAGTGCATATTTTCTAATTTTTAAGGTGCAACTTAACTTGAAATTATTTAATTAGTATTTTTTTAGTACATATGTGAAATATATTTATAATTTACATTTTATTAAATTGTTAATTTCATTTATTTAATACACATTTGTAATTGAGATTACATGAAAAAGTAAGTTAAGATTGGTAAATTACATTACATAGTAAAAAAATCGAGTTTAACATTAAAAATTAGCTAATATTAAGCTATAATATCAAAACTGCATAAATTAAAGATAGTCAAATCCTAACTTTTAAGAAAGATCTTTGTCCACCAATCCATTTGGTTTCAAATAATAAACTGTACAAAAATTCTTTCCTAACATTCACCATTTACATCCAAACATTTGTGGCCTCCCAATATATGAAATTAGGACAAAAATTGGAAATTCCAAAAACAGAGGCCCTTCATAGAACTTTCATATAATGGAAAAGTGCAGCACATAACTTTCATATAGTTCAATAGTTCCTTCTTCTGCAAATACAAAAAGATGAAGAAAATTACATTCATGCAGATAAGAAATATCTATATGATATAGAACTATCTCAAAAGCAGTGATCAACTAATGAGTTGATTACTGTGTAGCAACCAATTTTAAGAGGGTGTTTATTTTGGTTGAAATTCCACTACTAACTTTGATTGATTAAGCAATTTTGAGCTTGCTTGATCATATTATCATCCATATTCTCAATCGTATTATCATCAATCTATATATCACCTAAAGTGGAGTCAAACTTAAGTAGTCTCCACTTGGACATCAATTTATGCCAGCTCTTGCCAATAATCAACGTGATCATGACAACAAGAAAAAAATAGTGAGGTAGGGATGTAAATCTCAAAGACAATGATGAAACAAAGAGTAACTTACTCAAAACTAATGTTGAGGATGGCCTTTGGATAAGAGATTTCCCAATATCAGAGGCTAACTTCTCAAAAATCTGCATCAACATTTGTTGATTCACCTTCATGGTGTGCGTTTATGCCTGTATCATCTCCTCTAGGCGTTTTTTATTAGCTTCTAGTATTCGTACTTTATCTTCAGTCAATTGCAAGACAACTTGTGTGCTATGAAGCTCGTTCCTAAGCTCTGCATTTGCTGCTATAAGAGATGTAGCATCAAAAGAAGTTGACTTAGTATGTTGGAGGTCATCTCTATGTTTGGCTACAAATTTCGAATGAACTTGGTCGCATGCTCGAATAGCCAGTCACTTCTTAATGAATCATGAGATTGGATTTCATTTCCAAGTTAATTAATTAAGGAGATGATAATGATCATTTGGAGGTGGGAGAGTGGGGAAATAAATAGTTTCTCCTACCCCACCAATATATATATATATATATATATATATATAATTTATTACCATTAAATAACGTAAATAAATGTAAATTATTATTATAGTTAATTAAAAATGATACAAATTAATGAATTGATTAAACACATAATAGTTAGGTAGTGGGGAGTGGGCAAATGAACAGTCTCAAATTGATATCTATATATTTATGAAATATATAAATTAATAAAATAATAAATATAATAATATAAATGAGATTAAAGAAAAATAATTATTGATAATAGGAAGAAAACTATAAAACAATAAATATAACTATATATATATATATACATATATATTATTCACTTATAGTGTCATAAGTTAGATAAATAAAACAAAGATTGAAAATAAAATAAATAATATACATATTTCCATTAATTATATATAATTTCATAAAATATATAAATTAATAAAATAATAAATACTTATTTTAAAAGTAATTAAAAATAATAATTATTCATAGTATGAAAAAAAGAACGTGGAAAAAGTTATTAAATGTGAGAGTTGAGACCATATCCAAAAATAGAGTGCATGTTTATTTGGAACGTACCAAAATGACAAAAGATGCATCTTTTAAAAAAACGATGTAAGTATTAGTTTCTCGTTTTAATGTAATAAAAATATAAAAATTTGCTTATTAGATATTATTTTATTTGAAGATTACTTAATTAATGTGTATTTACTAATTTTTAAGTTGAAACACGACTTCAAACTATTTAATTAGTTTTTTAGCACACATGTGAAATATATTTCTTATTTAAATTTTTATTAAATTTTTAATGATTTATTTAATACAAATTTTTAATTGTGATAACAAAATAATTAAATAAAAAGTGTAAAATATAACTAAATTAATTTGAGAATTGAGACTATTCATTTCCCCGCTCCTCACTACATAATTATTATCTCTTTAATGAATGAATTATTTTTTATTATTTCTAATTAACTATAATAATAATTTACTTTTGTTTACATTATTTAATGATAATAAACTATATATTTATAATCAAAAAAATAAAATAATAAATATAATTTTATAAATGGGATTAAAGAAAATTAATTTTTGATAATATGAAGAAAAATTTTAAAATAACAAATATAACTATATTTGCATATAATTTTTTTATTCATTTCTAATATAAAATAAAGAAATGAAAAGTTAAATAAAATAAAAAATATATATTTTCAATTATTATATATAATTTCATAAAATAATAAATATAACTTTAAATGGAATTAAAGAAAATTAATTATTGATAATTTTAATAAAAGAAAAAATATAGATATAGATATAACTATATTTGTATACACATTTTTATTCATTTATAATGTCATAACTAATAATTATATATAATTTCAAAAAAATATATAAATTATTAAAATAATAAATATAATTTTATAATGTAATTAAATAAATAAATTATTGATATTATGAAGAAAATAGAAAATAAAAATAAGAAGTCAAAAGACTATAACGTAAATAGAATAAAAGAGGAAGGACAAAATTGGAAGAAAGTGGTAAAATGGTTTTACTTTTATATATATACAGATACAGATATATAGATTATATATTTATTTATGGACGACAAATCTTGTTTATTTTATTTATGTATATGAGAATATTTATTTTAAGCATACGATTTGTAGCAGACTAATCTATATAATATATTAAATGATTACATATTGGAGATCTCTCCTTAATCCAAGGTTTACATGGCATCATCACAAACCTTCTTATTATATATGGTAATTTAATTGATATGATTTAATTATATTTTATATAGTAATCAATCATCATAATTTTTGTATTCCACACGATATCTTTATTTCGGTAAGTCTATATTTTTGTTCTTTTTTACAATTTCTTGATTTAGGTAAGTTCAATCGATCATAATATTTAATTAATTATTCTTCATATGTTATTCCTAAATTTCTTCAATATTTTTGGTTCATATTTGACGATTTATTCATTTCATAAATGACACACAATAATATATAATTAAAGATTTCTTCATTTCATAAATGATACATAGTAATATTTATTTAATTATTCTCCTCTAATATAGTTTTTTCATCTTTGACGATTTTTTTTCATTCCATGTTGCAATATATAGATTTTAATACATTCAATATATATTATTTAAATTTTAATACATCCAATATATATTATAAATTTAACATAACTATATATTGTTATTGTGCTAAGCTTTTATACCCAATTCAATTAGATTGTTTATTATTGTTTAAAATAATGAAACTTCTTTTTTTTTCATGATTCTATCTAACATCATCTTTATTCAAAATTCTTATTCATCTTAAATCATCATATTATTATTTATTAATTATAATATTTATTAAACTATTGTTGAACATTAAGGGCTCGTTTGCTAGCCTAGTTAAGCCTAGTTGGGTAGAAATAAACCCATTACATCTTCCATTTGGTAGGAAATGTCTTAAACTGAAGGGCCCGGTATGGATGATGAAGCCCGTGTAATAACCCAAGTTCTAGATAGATTATTATCCCACCAAGTAGGAGGTATTGAAACTAACCCAATTAAACAGTAGAATGCGGGTATTTTGGAACTTCCCAAAATACCCTTCACAGATTTCACTTCTCTCTTCGGGAACACAGAGGTGTATCGCCATTTCTTCCATTTTCTCTCTGCTTTCACCGTTCTTCGGAGATTTGGCATCCGTCGTGCTCATTCTGAAACCCTTCTCCAACACGAGTCAAATACACAATCAATCGAGCAGTGGGTATGTAAAATTTTGCAAATTTTGTTTCTTAAAATCAGGCAGAGAAGTGTAGTTTTCAGGATTTGTTTGCGTTGGTTTGTGTTTTCTTCCTCCATTTGAACGAAATGGATATTTATCTCATAGTTTGTGATTTTGTGCGTTGAAATTATTTTTGAACTTGGCCTGGATATGAATTGTTGTTTTACTACCGATTGGGCATATTTTATGAACCCTAGTTCTGCATATTGTTGATTCTTATATCTCTTTCTCATTTTTATTCAATCAATGAATTGAGTCCTTATTCAAACAAATAGAAGCTTCTGTGAAAGAGCGTGGGCTGACTAATTCTAATCTAATGGAAAAGCAGCAGATCTTCTTTTTCTTGTTGGTATTCTCTTGACTAATTCAATCAATGCATTGTTTCATTCTCTGAACTGGTTGTCTTGATGGTATTCTCTGCTACCATGTAGTTAATTATTGTCCTAAGATTCTTTCTTTAGCTTACTCTCGTCTTATCCTCTCTCTCAAGACAAACACACCCCTCCCAATAAACCTCCAGTCCACTTGCTTTTTCAATTTTCATTGTTCTGTTTTTTCTCAATTTTATTTTCTCCTGTTTGAACTTTAAAGGCAACCCTTTTTTCTGTTCTTGAGTATTTGGTGCAGCTTACTCTGAAAATTGGTAGAAAATGGGGATGAAGAGAGAGAAAAAGGAGGAGGATGAGGAGAAGAAGAAGAGTAAGAAGAAGGGTAGAAAGTCATGCTGTGTGAGAGAGGGATTGATTATCTACTTTTAACCTTCTCCTTAATACAATGTTACTTTATTATGCTTCGATGTTGCCAATTATATTATGCATATAGAGAACCTCTGCTTGGGTGATGAAGTATTTTTTTCTCTGTGATCATGAAATAATCCTCAAAATTCACCCCATCTTTATTGGAGGAGCAAGTAATCTATACTCCTTGTTTTCTGCAAACTAGAATTGCCATTCTTGTGCAGTGGCCTTCTAAAATCGATCCATTATATTACCCAAGGAGAGCACATTCACATATTGAGGAAATTAATGCACTCTGCCCACATTTTCTCTTGGTAAGGAAACTAAGATGGATCTTTGCTTATGTGACAATGACAGGTCTCCTTCGGTGTGGAAAGAGCTGTCGTCTTCGCTGGACCAACTATCTCCGTCCTGACATTAAACGCGGTCCCTTTAGCCCCGATGAAGAGAACACAATTGTCCATCTGCATGACCTCTAATGCTTTCTGCATGATATCATGGTGAAAGAACATTGGTAGGACCTCTAATGCTTTCTGCATGATGCATGTTTACAATACAAATAAGTGTTTGTTCTTGAAATTGGGATATTTCTGCTTTGTTTAGATGGGCTGCCATAGCCTCTCATCTTTCAGGAAGAACAGATAATGATGTGAAGAACTTCTGGAACTCCCATGTGAAGGAGATTGTGTTGTATTGAACTGAAGCTAGTGTAAATTATTGTTTATAAAATTTTAATCTTGTATTAGTTAGATTTTTATAAGTTTGAGATGTCTGTACATATAATTTGTATCATGAATTAACTATATTTCCTTCAACGAATTTATTTATTTCCATTTTCAAGTTCTCTTACTTTAAATTTTATTTTATGATATATGTTTAAATTTTATTTTTTGGTATATACTTTAAATTTTATTTTAATTGCAGAAAATAAAATATTAGCCAAATAAAAATTATATGAAATTTTGGTCAATAAATTTATAAATTAAAATGATAATAAAAAACATCATATATTATATAATTAAAAAGCAAAGCAGTATCGAAAATAAAATAATAAGAAACGAGAATAAAATAATATAATAAGAAAAGAAATCCTATATCTCTTACTAAAATAATTATGGTATTTTTATAATTTTATAAAAAAATGAAGGGTAAATTTGTAATAGCGCCACTTTATCTAAGGTTTAAACACTTCTACCAAACAACATATAAATTTTATCCCACTTTTTATCTTATCTACCAAACACAAACCCATATTAAACTTAACTCCTCATATCCCAACTCTCCATACTAAATTTAACTTATCCATTCTCATCCTAACCTATCTAGCAAATGGGCCCTAAAGCTTATAGCTTATATGATCATTGGTTCAACCAATGTATATAAAATAAGAATATCAAATTGTTTCATGAATAAATAATATTTATAATAATTACTTCCATATATAACTTTTTTATTTCATAGTTTAGTAATTGAGTTATTTATGAAAAATGTCATTTTCCATAACATTAAAATGAAAAGTGTTTTATACAATAAGATTATTTTACCCACGCTTATTTATCCAAAATGTTTAATTAAAAACAAAATTTCTCTATTACATATATGGTTAATAATTAGTATTTCAAAATGATTTCAATTAATAAGATGCACAAAATACTTTAAAATGGTAGTAAAAAATTAAAATATGGAAGGTCTTCATATTAAACTAAAATCTGGTCGAGAAATAATGAACAAGTTTTGTGTTTTCTATGATCAGGTTTTGAGACCAAAACAGACCAGGTTTTGAATATGTACTGACCGAATTTTTATGAAACTTTTTGAGCATATTACTCATTGAAATTAGAACATGTTTATATTTTGTTACGAAAATCTTTGCATGTTTGATATAAATCTTGGCATGATAAATGATCTAAAAATAGTATCAGAGCCCTAGGTTTATTTAGGAATTATATCTTATTTATTACATAATAGTATTTATCTTAACGGAGGAAACATCAAAGAAAATATGGATCCAGACAATTGTCCGAGATGCTTTTGTTACAGGTATTTTCTCCAAAATTTGGAGATTACTGAAAGTAAGCACCAAAAAAATTTCTTTTTTGGGCTGACAAGTTAGACGAAATGACTCATGGTTCTGTATCCGTAAATGAAAGTTTGCGGATTATCGCCATGATGAGTAGATACTAAGATCTACTCCGAGTAGGCCGTTCACTTCAAAGAGAGATGAAAATGCAGAGGGAAATGGGTCATCATACTGATTTCGAATGAGCCAAGAAAGAAGGGAGTTCACTCTAGTCTTCCAAGAAATCAACCCTGATAATTCAGAACTCTCGGTTGATTTAAGGGAGTTCCAAAAGACGGTGCAAAACTACGACAATTGCCTATACAGAGTAACCCCAGGAGATAAACTGAATATCTACTCAACAAGATGAAATTATAACCATCTTGAAAGATATTCATAGTCGAGTAGGCCAATTGGAGAACAGATCTCGTTCAGAAAAGAGGAAAAAGATGTTATTCATCGAAGGACCAAAATATCCTTTACCTGTAAAGGAAAATGGCAAAGATCCTCAAGTAGAAAGATATGTACGAATGTTTCAAGATGAAAAATCATGAATCACCTTGAAAGACTCGGACTTAATAATCTACAAGAGCTAGCATAATCTTTTGCTAACATGAAGGTGGTTGATCTCAAGATGAACCAACATCAGATGGTGGAAGCCAATACTCCTCCACACATAATAGTGTCGCTAAATCAACAAGCGCCACCCGAAGAGGTCATGAGGGAAGCCTGTGATTTCCATGCGGGACCATCGTATACCTCGACTGTACCAGATGAAGTCGTACTAATGGAAAGAACAAGAAGAAGGCGACAACCTAGAATCCAAGATTCACCGGTGGGAAAGGCCACCCTTGATCCCATTCATCCATATGGAGTGATGCTCGATCTTAATGAAGTTAGTTTCAAGGATCGTGAATCAGTAATAGATGAATGGGGAGGATCGATGAGAATTGCAGCAGCAACACTGGACCTCGACAAACAAGGACTAGTGAAAATTCTTGAAACTAGTCTTGCAAGCGTGGTGAAAATCGCTTGGGAAGGATTCCACATTGAGTTGAAAAATCAATGTGTTTGACCTAAAATGTGTACACTCTAGGTTCTCGCAAATATATGAGGTCAATTGCACGTGGCAAGTTAACCCCGGTCGAATCTCGATGGAAAGCTTAACAGGGCGATTTAATCTTAAGTGTTATTAAAAACAAATAAATGGAAAATCTTAAATACTCTAAACCAATAATAAGTAGGAGAAATAAGAAATAAAATAAATAGACAAAATAATTAAAAGGTGGGATTCCGGATTTAAGGGCCTAAAGTTAAGAAAATCTAAAATCAATTAAATCATGCTCTAAATTTGTGCTATTGTTCGTTCATTAAGGGTTTCTTAATAGTTAGTCTAATTAATTACTTACGTATTCTTAATTAGACAGTAATCACAACTCACGTATTAGATTACCCTAAGAAAAATTTCTTAATCAAGAACAATGATTCGTAATTAATAAATCAATTCCTAGAGTTGCTTAATTATCTAACTACGTATTCGATAATTAAGCGGTAATTCTAACTCACGTATTTCAATTACACAATAGGAAAATCACAATTAACAACGAATATAATTCCTACGTTTTCGATTTGGAATTATTGATGATTAAACCTTAGGTCAAATTCTAGATTTATTTCTCAATCACATCTAGAATACAAAGGTAATTAAATGGTGATCAAGTATTCAATTCGATTACGCACAAGTTTAATCAATAAAGTATGAATCAAGAACGATCAATAATTAATCAAGAAATCCATAAAACTAGGTAGAGAAAAACAAATCAATACATTCAATATTCAAAAATAAGAGATACTTACTAAGAATAAATCTTGGATTGAGCGTTAATCTCACCCTCAATCCTTCGTCCCAATGCGAAATTACAATAAAAATTAAATAATCTAAGTATTCTAGGGTTTGAAAGAGAGAAAATATGAAAGAGAGGTCTGAAAATACGCCCAAAACGGGCTTTAAATAGCATAAAACGCGTCCAAAAAATCACGCTCAGGGCCCGCTGGACTCTCCGCGTGGCAAGCTAACCCCGGTCAGATCTCGATGGAAAGCTTAACAGGGCGGCTCTAATTCTAAGTGTTATTAAAACAAGAAAAGAGAAATCTTAAACACTCTAACAAAGATAAAAGGAGGAGCAAGAAATAAAACGAAAACAATAAACAAAAATAAAAAGGTGGATTCGGGATTGAAGGGCCTAGAATTCAGAAAACCTACAATTAATTAAATCATGCTCCTCTACTCATGCTATTGTTCGTTCATCAAGGACTTCCTAAAAGTTAGTCTAACTAATCATTTACGTGTTCTCAATTAGACAACAATGAAAACTCTCGTATTAGAGTACCCTAATAGGAGTTCCTCAATTACGAACAAAAATTCGAAGTTAATTAATGACTTCCTAAAGTTGCTTAATTACTAACTTTCGTATTCGAAAATTAAGCTATAATTCTAACATACGTATTCGAATTACACAATAGGAAAATCAATAACAACCACGAATATGATTCATACGTTCCCGATTTGGAATCATTGTTTGATTTCACCCTAAGTCTATATTGAAATCATCTCTTGATATAAACTAATAACGATAAATCAAAACTGTGATCAAGCGTTTCAATTAAACTAGCACGAGTTAAATCAATAAGCACGAATCGAAGAACAATCAATAAAGAATTAAAAGATATTTTAAACCTAGGGAGATGAAGGCAATCAATCCATAGAACAATCAAAATAAGAATTAAACATGCTTATAAAGATTAAGTCTCAGATTGAGAGCCGAACTCGCCCTCAATCCTTCATCTCAAGTAGAAATTACAAGCAAAAAGTATTAAACTAGAGTTCTAATATTACAAGTTCGAGTTCTATCTAAAGGAATGAGAGATATGGATGTTAGCCCTTGAAAATGGCCTGAAAAATGCTTAAAAACCCGCTATTAACTATCAGCCAGCGGTCACTGGTTTTGCCTCTCTGTCCGCTGCTGCAGCACAGGCCCAGCGACCGTTGGCCTGTGCAAAATACAAAAATTTTGAAACGATAGAATTGAAGCTCGTCTCAATAGAAATCCGTGGCCGTAGACGAATCCAAATTCGGAGTTGTAACACAGGAGAACGAGCTAAAATAAAATTTTTGCGCAAAACGCAACAAATTTGCATATGGCCATGCTCTCGCGTTCTTTCTCCTCTCGTCTTCTACCCATAACTCCTAGCAAGCTCCCGTCCAGTTTCCTCGGGTTTGTTCAGCTTAGCACATACGACATAATAATTCAGCTTCTATCCGTCCTTCAATTCACCATCCTACAACAAACACGAAAACAACAAAAACCAGCGTAATGCAAAATAAAAAGATGTTTCAACTTATTTTATACCTTTAGTACGTGGCGTTGTTTAGACCAGACCCACTGTCCGATAAAGAGACTCAGTAACGGGTACGAGGAATATTTCCAGCCGATATACTTCCAATTTATTTTATTAAATTGCTCGCAAGAGAACGAGTTCTTTATAGATTAATAAGTTGACCCTAGTCGTATTCTCAAGTAAGGCTTAGCAGGGCGATTATATTCTTTGTTCGTAAAAACGGAAAGCAATTAAAAAGAGTTTGACTTGAATTTTTATAGCTAGGCGAAGAAAGTAAATAAGAAAGCAATTAAAATCAAAACTAAGAACGAAAATTAAATTTAATCTAGGAAAGTAAAGAACTTGAAGTTTGAAGACAAAAGAAGAAAAGAAAGAAATCTGGAAATTAAAACCGATGAAAGGAATTGAAAGCATAAAACGAAACAAACGATAAAAGTAAATAAATGAAGCAACAATTAAAGGGAAAGAAACGAACTTGAATTAATACTTGAAGTACGTCTGGAAACGACAATGAAAATTTGGAAATAATGGTGTTCAAATGTTGTAAACGGCTAACTCCAAAACAAAGAACAGAACGAAAAATCCTATCTAGAATGCTAAGTCTCGACCCTTGATTGCGAGATCAAGACGGACTAAAAATAATGGAAATATTCTGAAAAACTAGTCTAGGAATTCGTGCCAAAAGGAGTCGGGACGAAGTGCGGAGAATTGCGATGTATCGAATGAATGGCACAACGTGTCTTTTTATAGCGAGAGGAAACTCAGCGATCTCTGGAAGTCACCCACGGCTGACTAGGGTTGCTCCGAGCGGCGCTAGGGTTCATTGCAACGGCCCGCGCAAAAAATGGGGGGTCAGCGACCGCTGACCCGTGTGCCGCGGGCTCGCGGCTGGCTCAGTCTGGCTAGTCAGCGACCGCTGATCATGGTCAGCGGCCGCTGACATAGTCTGGAGCGTGTCCTCTCAGCCGCTGGCGCGCAGCTGGCGCGGCGCTAGCTCGGTCGCTGACATGCCTTTCGGCACACTTCTTTGTTTTCTCGTCTTTTCTCGTTTCTTTTCCACTTTCGACGCTCATTTAGGCCAATGATCCTGAAACATAAATCGGGCCAAAACATCACGGAACGAGGGAAAATAATACAAATAAAGCTACGAAAAATCTAAGTTTAGACGAACAAAATGAGACTAAACAAAAGACACGAAAACAAAACAAACTAAAACCTAGACATGACGAAACATCAACTAAAAACACACCAAAAACGAGCTAAACACAATGCTTCATCGAGGAATCCTACAGCGGAATTATCCGAAGGATGAGTGTCTTATTCAAAGATCATTTCATCGGCGAATGATATTATGAAGGATTCAATAAAGAGAAAGGAAGAAAGTATTTATTGGTGCTTTATAATCTAAGGCTTGTTGTCTTAGATCAACGGGCGCTCAATAAGTTCTTTCAAGTCTTCACAATCTACCAACATCAGTCAAAAGCTAATGAAACAATTGAAAATGAAATTTTCTTCCTAAAATTTCCAAGCCCATGGAGAGAGATGCTAATCAGGGAATATATCCCAAAAGCGAATGACAGCATCGCCAAAAGGATGTCTTATGTACATCAAAAGCTTTCAGAGTGGTGTCAACAATCCACCGCTCAGAAAAATCTGAAGAAGCTGCGAAGAATCAATAAAGCAGCTCCTCTAAATTGCGAATATAATGATCTTCTAGTGGTTATTGGAGGCAAACCATCAATAACAAAAAGCAAGAGGAATAGGTACCAACCTTATTCCAAAGAAAAAAACCCAAGAAGAAAATCTTGGAAACCAAGGAAAATGTGGTCTAGACAGAAGGCTAGATCCTACAAAACTGGACAAAGAAGCGGACCAGCCAGAAGCCGGAGTTCATTCCAGGGATCCAGCCCACACCGTTTCCAGGGAAGAATTCCACCAAGAAAAACTTTTAGAAAAGCTCATACTAGAGCTAACGAAAGTTTTAAGGATTGCAATTGCTGGACCTGCGGGGCAAAGGGGCACAATTCAACAAATTTTCCAGACAATGAATAAAGAGGCATGCAAAAGTTTGAGTTTACACCAGACATCGAAGAGGCCATCTACTACCAAGAATTGTTACAAGGTTACCAATTCAAAGATATACCCTCAGACGAGAGTATATACGAGCAGGACGAAATCCTTAGTGAAGAAGAAGAATCTGATGGATCTACAAAATTGTCAGATTGAAGCAGAATCTTGTCATCAAGAAAGAGAAGATCGGACTGGATTTTCTAGTCAAACTATGATCTCTCCAAGCCTGATCGACAAAATCATGAAGAAAAGATTGAACATTCAAAAGTATCAAGGCTTTAATATAAGCAATCTAGACAGTGTTCTTACGAACTTCAATATAGGAAGAAGAAAACATCACATCGTCTACGGAATTACCAGACGAGAGATGTCACTTCTGATCGAGTTTACTGGAAATCAGGTGGAGATGCAATTGATTCCAGCAAGCGACATACGCGAGGATTTGGAAAAGTTTAAACCAGAGATTGCCGAGAAAATGAAATGGCTACATATTGGGGCAATACAGCTGGTGCTCAAATCAACGACGTTCACTGGGATTGACGCTCCAATTGACACGGAGATATGTGATAAGAGTATCTGAGACCTGCAAGATTCAGTGATTGGAACCATCACGGGTAATCTTTGTGTGGGTCAAGTCGTTAGGATTATTTATCCTAAGATTGTCTACAATCTCAACGACTCGGGCTTCAGTAAAGACCTGACCCTTTATCAGGATTTCAAACGAAAGGAGTTATTGGATGAGGGAAACACACATTATTCAATAACATATTAGATTTCGTATGCGCTTTCCAACTTTCATCATACAGAGTTATTCTTACAAAAAAGAAGGGAAGTCAACATTCAAATTCAAGAAAGGTCGGTTATAAGACATGATCAAAGTCTTAGGATAAGCACAGGAAGATTATCCTTCCAATGAGATAGAGTTATATCTCAATCTTTTGGAAGGAAACTTATCCAAGAGAGTCAAGCTCAATCACCATGGAAGGTACATATTTCAGTCAATCTGAAGTGCCCAGAAGGATGGAGAGGAATGTCGATCAAATTTGATACTACAAGATGGGAAAATATCTTTCCATGAAGTGTCTTGTATTATCTACAACATCCAGAGATCAATCATTACAATGGAACCCTAGACATTGGGGGGTTTTATTGTAGAGATCAAAGGCAGAGCAGGACGTGAAGATGTTCTGGTTCTAGGACTTGATTTTCTGGAAAAATACAAACCTTGGAAACATGTTGACAATGGAATGAGAATTACAATAGAGGAAAAAGGACTCCTAATCGTATGACAAATTCATTCTCTATATACATTCCAATCGGGGTGTTATATGAAAAATATAAGGCAGAATATTTCGCTGCCTATATTGACTCCAGAGCAGGAATCTTCCCAGCAGAAGTTGAGGATGCGTTACCACAAATTGCTAGAAGAGATTTCTCTAAAATAATTACACTCTTATCCAAAGGAGTAAAATAGATGGAAATATTAATTGGGGGAGCGGGTCAAACACCTTGGTATAAGGTTAAAACTCCACCAATCTATTTTCATGATACTAGAGCAGACATTTTGTTGGGAAATAATTTCCTACAGATGTTTAAAAGATACACGCAGGACAATGAAAGGAGAAGATTGATGTTCACAACCAACTGTGAGCATAAAATCATTGTTCAACGGCTGCAAGGGGCTTTTAATCGTCAAATACCAGTAGTTTTTTGCAGCAAACGTGGTGGGATGAAGGCAAACTTCGTCAACCGAAAATAAAAGATCAAAGAAGGTTCAGCGAAGCAGTGCTTAGTTGTATCTGAGAAAATGATCTTCAAATTAAGGAAATCCATATCCTTAAGACATCTTTAATTTCTAACATAGAAATTAAAGTTCAAATGCAGGTTCTCTTGCAGATGTTAAAAGAAAAATCTCGAGATGCTACAATGAGAATCCTTTAGTATGGTGGGGGAAGAACCAACTCAAAGCAACCTTAAAAGTAAAGCCAGAAAGGGTGCATGAGTTCGTAAGGTTCTGACCAATCCTGATGAACTTAAAAGATCAGGGGGATATGAGAATCATTATCAAGGAACACCTTGATTTAAAGTTGATCGAGCCAGCCAATTCTCCTTACAGTAGTTCAGGATTTCTGGTAAGGAATCGTGGTGAGATCAAAAGAGGTAAACCCGGACTTGTCATTAATTACAAAGGAATTAATGATATTCTTGAGTTTCGTGGATATTTTATCCCAAGTAGAGATCACCTATTAACTGCATACGAAATGCTAAGGTCTTCTCAAAGTTTGATTACAAATCAGGATTTTACCAGATTCGCATGGAGGAAGAAAGTAAGAAACTTAGAGTTTTCTCAACACCACAAGGGCATTTTGTTTGGAATGCAATGCCAATGGGATGTTTGTTACAAGGAAGGATTTGTGCTGCCAGAGAAGAAGACAGTAATTGCTACCTAAAAAATGAAATTTTTGGGAATCGAGATAGATGAATCTGGAATTACTTTACAAGATCATATTGTACAAAAGGTCCAAAATTTTTCAGAAAATTTGAAAGAGATAAGACAACTTCAGAGTTTTCTAGGAGTGGTTAAGTTTGCAGGAATGTTTATCAAAAATCTTGCAAAGCACAGAAAGATCTTTAGCAGTTTGCTAAAAAAGGATGTTCCGTTCATCTGGACAGAAGAACATCGATAAGGAATGAAACAGCTAAAGGAAGAATGTAGAAACCTCCCAAAGCTCTCAATACTGCAAGATGAGGACGATCTGGTCCTCTATACAGATGCAAGTGATCATTGGTGGGCAACTGTCCTAATGAAGATTACTCCATATGGGGAAGAACCGTGCAGATATTGCAGTGGATTGTTCCCAAAAAACGATGCCATTAGATGGCATATCAATGAAAAGGAATTCTTCGTAGTTGTGAAGACCTTTAAAAAATGGCCTTTCTTTTTATTAGCAAAGAAATTTTCTTAAAAGTTGACAATATACAAGTTAAAGCTTTCCTAAAAAAGAGAAAGGAATTAGAACTTCCCTGATGAGACGAAAAGCCGGCAACATGCTCAAGAATGTGAGAATCCTTAAGATAGTACCTACAACAAAAACACAAACAACCAAGCATAAAATAGAAAACTAAAAGAAATAAAAACAAAACTAAAAAGACAAAGAACAATGGAAAGAAGACTAATACGCAGGAGGATCCTGATAATCTGATGGAGGTGGAGGATGAAGTCCTGTCTATCGAGCCCACTGTTCCTCAAGAGAGGTAACACAAGTATCGACAGACTGGAGTCTGGTATCCATGGAGTGGAGTCGGCTATCCATGGAGTGAAGGACTTGGTTCTGAGAATCTAATCTCGAAAAGAGATTGGATTGGAACCGTAGAAAGTCATCACGCATGAAGTAGCCGGACCCACTACTGGATCCAGTAGCAAAACCGTGCTGCTCAAAACCGCCTGGGTACCCTCCGGGCTGCCCTCCCTCATAGAGACACTCCTCCATCTTGGTATCAGCACCAAGTGGGGTCTCCTCAGTCCTTTGGGCTGCCTAAGCTGAAGTGCCGGCACCTCCCTGTTTCTCTAGTGCAGCCTCACGCTCTCTGAAGAGACGAACACACTCCCTTTGTTCATATGGAACAAAGGAAGTCTCTGAAGCAGCAACTAGTCCAACATTCTTCAAGAATGTTGCAGTGAGGCAGACGCCTTCCACTTCCTCATACGAATCAGGTACCTGCAAACCATAATGCAAAGCAAGACGATACGGAATATATGCAAATGCAGGGTGAGCTTTCTTCCTAGTTCTAATACCATCAAGTTGGGACAATATGAAGGATGTGATGCACACCTTCTGTCCCTTCAAAGCAGCTGATAAAAGAAAGCACTCACTGGAGTTGACCTTATTTGCCTGCTCCTTTCCCGACACATTGTAAGCAATGAATTTGTGTAAGAGGGAAAGTGCATCATCCCGAATGAAACCACTAGGAGTTCCACTCGGGTTCCAGTTATATAAACTAGTCAACTCATGCCAAGCAGCTACGGGATTAAACCCCTTAGGAGTTCTCGTAGCTGCACCCCGCGGGGAAGTAAAACCAAAGACCGCATGCAAATTAGAACAAGACACATGAAACTTATCACCAAGCAGTCGACAATTAAAAGAGTTATAATCATCATACAATTGAAATGAAGCTATAAACTCATATGATAATTCAGCATAACCCTCTAATGGACCACTATCAGCTAAGCTCAACAATCCTAATGTGCGCAAATAAGTACGGAGTTGAGAACGAACATTCAATCGAGTAAACAAATCCAAATCATAATGATGTCCAAGATTAAAAGGCGAATCAAACAAACGGTCAAAGATATCACCTTCATCGTGGTTGTAAATAGGGAATGTGCTATTTGTGTAGAGCCTTTGAATGTTCACCTCCGGTTGGTCGGCCTCTTCCTCATCCACTAGCTCAAGCTCATGCGAGCTTTTCGACTTCTTCGGCATTTTAGATGGTAGAGTGGTGTTAGGGGTGAAGAAAGTGAAGATTTTGGTAAAAGATGGAGAAAATTTGGTTTGGAAGGTGAATTTGGGATTTTGGGAATTTGTGGATGAAATGGACAAATTTTTGGATGGAAGTGTAGGGAATAGAGTGGGTAAGTTGAATGTGGGGATTAGAAGGAAGGATTTGTGTGAAGGATGGAGGAATTTGGGGATTTTGGAGGTGGGTTTTCGGGTTTGGGGGTGAAGGAGAAGAAGAAAATGTGATAAAATGCCAAATTGGTCGCTGGAGAGAGACAAAACAGTCGCTGGATTTGAAAACCCAGCGATCGGTGGCTGGACCGTTCTGTTCTCTGCAATTCATGCTTCCCAGCGATCGTTGGGTGTCCCTTTCTGCCCCAGCCGAGCTTGCACCCCAGCGATCGCTGGCAAGCCAGCGGTCGCTGGGTGCACCTTTCTGTCCAAACTGACATTGCACCCCAGCGCCAGCGATCGCTGGGTGCAACTTTCTGCCGCCCAACATTTGACTCTTCCTTCTCAATTTGTTCGTTCCTTTCTCCATGCGCTTTTGGTTCCAACGTCATGCCCTACACATCATGTAACTCAACATAAGATTCCCAACACATCCAACAAAGTAAAAACTAAAAACAAATGTAAGAAATAAAACGGGGTTGCCTCCCACGTAGCGCTCGTTTTATGTCGTGAGCTCGACACCTTCCAATCATTTTCACTTAGCCTGGCTAGGAAGCTTGTCCTTCCTACTGCTCTGCACGAAATCTCCTATCGTCAACCTGTGTCTCGATTCTCCTCATCGAAGCTTCAATTGTCTCGAATCTCTTGTTATGTGCCTCAACCACCTTGTTCAAAGTCTCATCAACAGAGACTTTAGGAAATCCTGAAGGTGATTGGTATGGTGGTGGCACATATTGTTGGAAGCTTTGTTGAGCCGGCATTTGCTGCCCTTGTGGAGCTTGCTGCCTCCACGAAAAGTTGGGATGGTATCGATACCCCGGATTGTAAGAATTCGAGTACGGATCAAACTTTGGTCGAGGTTGAAATCTTTGAAGAGCATTCACTTGCTCCTCATACTCAATCCCAGACTCCACTCCACGTGTGCACAGATTTGCACCATGTCCAAATTCTCCACATATTCCACATGTTTCATCAACATGCGGCTTCCTAGGTTGCTCATCCGCAGTTCGGATGGCCAGCACTTGTCTTGTCAGCTCCGCCAATTGTCTCACCATATCATTACTCGAAGATGCTTCGTTGACCTTCTTTTTCGGATCTCTAGAGCTCCTTTGCTGCGAGTTATCCGCCATTGTCTCGAATATCTCGGTGAGCTCTTCCGCAGTCTTGCTCCCAATGTCTCCTCCAGCCGCATTATCAACCATATACTGGAAGTTCTGATTGAGACTCTCGTAAAAGAACTAGTTGAGCAACTCCGGAGACAGATTGTGATGAGAACATTGCATCTGAAGACATTTGAACCTTTCCCAAGCCTCGTGAAGAGGCTCTCCTTCCAACTGTGTGAAGGTCACCAGCTGTGACCTTACCTCTTGCGTCTTTTGGTTCGGATACCACTTTGACATGAACCTCTCAGACACTTGATTCCAGTTTTGAAGAGAGTTGGGAGCTAAAGACATAAACCATGTCTTAGCTCGGTCCTTGAGAGTGTACGGAAAACACCGCATCTTCAGTTGATCCTCAGTTAGTCCTCCAAGTGGGAATGTTTGGACGATGGCATAGAACTCCCGGATGAAATTCAATGCGTCTTCTGCCGGCATTCCATAAAAGACGGGAGCTGGTTGAAGTGGATACTCTTGAGCTCGTAGTTCCGAGCTGCTTGTCCCAACACAATGGGTGATGCTGCAGCTCCTATCATCGGCCTAGCTAATTCTCTCATCTGACGGGCCGCCATGACTGTGTGAGAACTCGACTCACTCCAATCTGTGTCTGAGTCTCGTGGGAGTGAACTCTCTGAATGATCTGATCGATACCCTAACTCCAACGTGTAGCCGTTTTCAACTTCTTCCAGATTGACTGATTGCAAAACACTTCTTCGATGTACGTTGTCAAGAACGGGTGCCAATCTCTTGCTCTGACTTCGGCGTCCGTGCATGCATTTCCTAACACCAAGGAAAAATAAACCAGACGCAACTTGTAGTTAGGGAGCTCCAAACTAAGCAAAAACAAACAACACTCACAAAACTGAAAACAAAGAAAGAAAACAACAAGGACAAACAAGCACTAAAACAAACACAATAAAGACAATAAAGAAAAGACAAACAAACAAACACAAAAGTACTAACAAATAATATGCCTATAGCCTTCCCCGGCAACGGCGCCAATTTTGTTTCAACTTTATTTTTAACTGTAGTACGTGGCGTTGTTAAGTCCAGACCCATTGTCCGTTAAAGGGAATCAGTATCGGGCACGAGGAATTTTTCCAGCCAATATACTTCCAGTTTATTTTAAAGTCGACCCGAATGTCGTATCTCAACGGAAGGCTATGCAGGGCTATTAATCATTAGTACTAAAATGCAAAGAATAAAATCCTAAACACTCTAATTAGCTTGAGGTAAAAGAACTTTAAACTAAGATTAAAAGCAATAAATGGGGGTACACAAGAGATTGAAGTTTAGGGTAAAGATCATCTCTAGTCTAAGTCGATGCTTATTCAATCAATCAACCTCTAATAAGCTTCCCCTAAGTTGATTAGCCAATAACTTTCGTATTCTTGAAACTAATCCGTGTCTAGCACTTTCGTGTATAGAACACACCTAGAGTAATCCTAATCAAGACATGATTACCTATTCTACGTTTCCGATTATTAGGTTAGGAAGTTTGATTATGAAAGCGACATAGAATAATTCATATCAATCCATTCTACATCCTTGAGTCGTAAATGGTGATCAAGCATGCAATACTCTTAAGCACGGATCAAACAACCATAAAATTAGATCAAATTAAGCATCAACCATAGAACATAAATAATCAACCCTAGATAAGAATTTAACCAACCAATATGAAAAGCAAATCCATAGAAAGAGTTATCTTCATAAACTTACTAAGAATTCACAATTCGGTGGTCAAATCCTCCAATCCTTGGATTCCCCCAAGGAACTAAACTACGAAAACTATCAAAACAGTGTTTTTGGGAACTTCTCTCTCGAAGTACAAAAGTTAGGGGTTGGAATGTCAATCTGAAATTACGCCTAGGAACACTTTAAAACGCACACATAACTGCTGGCCAGCGGCCGCTGGGAAGCCAGCGGTCGCTGACCATAGCCTTCTGACTTCTCAGCGATGGATTTCCCAGCGATCGCTGGCTGCATGGTTCTGCCCCGTCTGCTTTTGCAGCCCAGTGATCGCTGGGATACCTAGCGATCGTTGGCTGCTCTTTTCAGCTCCTTATGCTTTTCTTCTTCTTCCCGTTTCATGCTCGTACGCCTCTTCTTTGCCCGGCTTTGCTCCAACGGTTTTTCTAGCACTTCCAACACAAATTCATCCTCTTTCACTCCTTCCTGCGTAAAACACGACAAAACAAGAAACAACACAAAGACGAACTAGAACAATACGAATAACAAAAGATAAACAAATAAAACACGACAAAACGACATACAAAAACATAACTAAAAACCTACTAAACAATATTGTTGAGTTAAAATCTCATGAAAATGTTCTTGCAGATTTTCTAACAAGGGATGGAGCCTGTTGAGATTAGATCCATCATCCTAGCCCAGAGGCATCTCCGAGAAAATCTAAAAATGATTCTTGAAGAGTGGGACGAGTGCACTCTCTATGCTGATCAGATGGGGAAAATACAATCTACCGATAAGACGAAAGTCTCTGGTATAATACAAGCCTGTTTGTTGACCTATACTCAGTTAGGGTCAGCAGTGGAAAAGCCAATCCTTCGGGCTTCTAGAAAACCTCTGAAAAAAGTAGAGTTTCTGTTGGTCCCGAAAGAGCAAGGTTTGGTGTATGGGGGGGGGGGGAATACACCAAATACAAACTTTTCAGTTACTTGACAAGTTAAGAGAGAGTTCAAGCTATTATGAGTAAGAAATTGCTCGAAGATGACTTGGCAGATCGATATTCAGATCGATAGCAGTTTAGTC
>JAPKLX010000120.1:0-27315 GCA_026898415.1 Leonotis leonurus
AAAAAAACAAAAAAAAACACAAAATAATGAACCTTTGCAGCAGCGAACAAGATCGAATGCCTTGTCCAGTTTGTGAAACCCGAAGGTATCAAGAGCTGCAAAAAGGTCTTGGTGCAGATATGGTTTCAGAAAGTTCGCTTGCTCAAGAAAAACTGATGATTTGGGTACCATTTTTGCTAAAACAGAGTGATTTTCGAAGATAGAGAGAATTTGTAAGGGAGGAAATGTTGCTAAGTGTTTCGAGAAATATAAGTGTAAGTGATAGTCGAAACGACTTATCAACATATATAAACGAAAGAGAGGATAAGTAGAGTAATAAAATTTTGAGAAATCCTTCCCTTTTTCAACTTTTCCCGCCTTTCCATGTTCTAGGTTTGCAGTCTATTACCGCCTCAATCGATCGTATGATGCACGCATTTTTGATCGTGTGGTTGAGAAGTGGCGCGTGTTTATTTTTCACTGTCGAAAAGCCTCCTTTTTCTTGGTTTGGTAAATATCTTCTTAATCACAGTTCCCAAACATAGTATCAATCATCACAAAAATAAAAGATTTGATATCTAATGTCAGGATTTAGATATACGATATAATTAGTCTCCGTATATAGATGACTTTTCCCCCTTAACCAAGTAATAGGATAATTAATAAGAAATATTAATTTAATATCCACGTGGCATCAAGTAATCTGGTTCAAATCGATCTCCTTCATAGTGAGTTTTATCGATCTGGTTGTGCCACTTTCCAATCTGGTGTGTTGGCTTCTTTATTAATTCCCAGTTGGAATTTTATTGATCTGTTTGACTATTGTACTTAGTGATCTGATGTTAATTCCCTGTTGAAATTTTACATGACCTGTTTTTATCAATCTGGGCTTTAGATCATCTAGTTTTAATTCCTTGTTGGAACCTGTTGATCTGTATCTATTCTGCTCTAAGACCATCTGGTCTATGTTAATCTGGTCTTCATAAATTTGTCTTTTGATGATATGGTATTAAATCCTGTTGGAATTTACTTGATCTGGTCATCATCAGTCTGAATTGTGTCAATCTGATTCTAACTCCTCGTTGGAATGTAATGATCTGTTCCAGGTCTATCTGGTCTTATCTTCCAGATTTAACAATCCTAATTTCCCACAAAGCATCTTAAATCGTTCTTCTGGTAGTGCTTTGGTGAGAATATCAGCTCTCTGTATCTCAGTGTGTATCTTCTCGATCTGTACATGTTTCCTTTCAACATGGTCTCTTATGAAGTGATGTCTCACATCAACATGTTTGCATCTGGTATGCAAAACTGGATTCTGTGTGATTGCTATGGCACTTGAGCTATCACAGAAGATAGGTATCCCTTTGACATCAATCTCATAGTCTTTGAGCTGTTGTTTTAGCCAAAGTATTTGAGCACAACAACTGCCTGCTGCCATATATTCAGCTTCTGTTGTAGATGTTGCAACGGATGTCTGCTTCTTTGAGAACCAAGAGACCAGTTTATTTCCTAAAAACTGACATGTACCAGATGTTGACTTTCTGTCTAACTTGCATCCAGCATAATCTGAATCTGTGTATCTAGTTAGCTCGAAGTTGTCTTCACATGGATACCATAATCCTACATGGGCTGTTCCCTTAAGATATCTTAATATCTTCTTAGCTGCTTCCATGTGAGACTCTTTGGGATTTGCTTGATATCTTGCACATACACCTACTGCAAATGTTATGTCAGGTCGACTGGCAGTTAGGTATAATAGTGATCCTATGATCCCTCTGTATTGAGTAATGTTAGCTGGTTTTCCCTCTGGATCAGGATCAATTTTCTCATTTGTTTGCATTGGGATTTTCACTGGGTTACTGTCTTTTAGCCCAAATTTGGTCAGCAGATCGTTGATGTACTTTGTTTGGTTTATGAAGATACCATCTGGTAGTTGCTTGACCTGCAAACCTAAAAAGAAGCTCATTTCTCTCATCATGGACATTTGGTACTTATTTTTCATAAGTTCTGCAAATTTGTCACACAGATAGGTAGATTGAGATCCAAAGATAATATCATCTACATAGATTTGTACTAAGAGAATATTTTCTTTGACTTTGATGATAAATAAAGTCTTGTCAACAGATCCTCTTTTAAATCCAGATTCTAGTAGGAATGTAGATAATGTCGCATACCAAGCTCTAAGGGCTTGTTTAAGACCATAGACTGCTTTAGCCAGTCTGTATACTTTCTGGTTTGGATCTGCTTCTTCAAACCCAGGTGGCTGTTCCACATAGACTTCCTCTTCAAGGATACCATTTAAGAATGCACTTTTGACATCCATCTGGTATACCTTGAATCTTTTGTATGCAGCATATGCTAGAAACAGCCTTATAGCTTCTAATCTGGCTACAGGTGCAAATGTTTCATCAAAATCAATGCCTTCTTGTTGATTATAGCCTTTAGCTACAAATCTGGCCTTGTTTCTGATTACTTCACCATTCTCATCTCGTTTATTTTTGAACACCCATTTTACACCAATCACACCTTGGTGTTTGGGTCTGTCTACGAGATACCAGACTTCATTCCTTTTGAACTCATTGAGTTCTTCTTGCATTGCTGTTATCCAATCTGCATCTTGTAATGCTTCATGTGCATCAGATGGTTCAATGCAAGATAGATAACAACTCAACAGTGCACTTTCTCCATGCATCCTTCTGGTTTTCACACGATCTGATGGGTTCCCAACAATCTATTCTGGTGGATGATCTTGTATCCATCTCCTTCTCCTGGTCATCTCTTCATTGGATATCTCAGGATCATGTTGATCTGTTGGTTCCTCAAATTCAGTGTGTAATGTAGATGATGCTTGAAATGGATTATCATCTGTTCTTGTTTCTGGACTTTGATTTCCAGATTGATCATTATCTGCAATGATTGTTTCATTGCTTTCTGCTGGTGATCTGTTTTCATCCAGATCATGTTGTATCGTTCCCCCTTGCTGTATGATCTCTTCAGCAATAGGTGGATTGTTGATCTCTTCATCATCATATTTGGAATTCCAGATAAGAATATCTTCAAGTAATATCTCATTCATTTTTCTTGTAATCATCTAGTTTTCTGTTTGTTTTTCATCTGTTGACCTGTACTCAACGATAGACTCATCAAAAACAACATGAGGTGTTACCTCCACAATATGAGAATTCTTATTGTAGACTCGATATGCTTTACTGACATCAGAATATCCTAAGAATACTCCAGGGTCAGATTTGCTATCAAAAGTCCTCAATTGAGACTTCCCATTATTGTGTATGTAACACAAACACCCAAAAGTGCGAAAGTAAGAAATCTTAGGCTTTCTGTTGTTCCAGATTTCATATGGTGTTTTTCCATGTCTGAGTGTGATGGATGATCTGTTTTGAGTATAGCAGGCTGTGTATATGGCTTCTGCCCAAAATTTCTCTGGTAGATTGGTTGCATTAAGCATAGTGCGAGTTGCTTCTTTAAGTGATCTGTTTCTCCTCTCAACAACTCCATTTTGTTGAGGTGTTCTGGCAGCTGAGGTTTGATGAGTGATTCCCATCTTGTTGCAGTATGCTTCAATCTTTTGGTTGAGAAATTATGTCCCTCGATCTGTTCTGATAGAGGTTATACTCATCTCCTTCTGTTTGGTGATCTTGTATAGAAAATCAGGAAGTTTGTCAAGAGTCTCTTTCTTCTTCAACAGAAAGATGACCCAAGTGAATCTTGAATAATCATCTATGATTACTAGAGTGTATTTTCTCCCATTTATACTTAGAGGTTTGACTGGTCCAAATAGATCCAGATGCAAAAGCTCTAGTATTCTTGATGTTGAGTAAGCTGTTTTGCTTGAAAAGGATGATCTGGTCTGTTTTCCAGCTTGGCAGGCATCACATATATGATTTTTATCATATACTTGATCTGGTAGTCCAACCACTAACTTCTCTTTGGCAATCCTGTTGATTGACTTGAAGTTTAGATGCCTTAATCTCTTATGCCATAACCAGCTCGTTTCTGATACAGTCTTGGTGACTAAACAGGTCTCGATCTGGTTTGTCCATTGGACAATGTATAATTTATCCTGCAATTTTCCGGTAAGGAGTATCTCATCTCCTTCCTTATTCTTCACCAGACAGTTGTTAGTATCAAAAACAATCTGATTACCGTTAGCACAGAACTGACTTACAGAAAACAGATTGTGGCTAAGACCTTCAACATATGATACATTTGTAATAGTGGTCTTGCCAACTTTGATGTTTCCATATCCTCTGGTATATCCTTTTGAATTACATCAAAAAGTGACCTGGGGTCCTGGTTTCTCTATGTAATCTGATAGCAGGTTCTTGTCACACGTCATGTGTTTTGAACAACCACTATCTATTATCCAGATTGTTCCTCTTGCTACCTTATTCCTTCTTGCAGTCCTTTGATCCTGCAGTTAATCAAACTTAGCTACCCTTCATCGTTTGGGTGCTTGATTATTAGCAAATATTCCTTTACAAATCCATAATATTCTAGGGTTAGGAACAGAAATGTAGCAGGTAATGATATTCCCATTATCGTCAACTTTAGATAGTGAGTGAATTTCTGATGGATGAAATCGTTCTGTTTCACCAATCTTCAAGTTCTTCTTATTGTGGATTGTTCTGTTGACAATTTTTGTCCTGTTGACATTTGCCTTATGAAGATGGTCTGTTTCTGTGTAGTGGACTGGTCGTTCCTTTGTTTGATGATACTGCCTATTCTTCGCATCTTTTATTATCATCTTTTAAGGATAGCCTTTCTTGTTTTTCAAGTCTTTTACTTGATCTGGCATTTGCCTCCTTTCTGGTACAAAGTTTATGGTTCCTGAAGATTTTTCTGAGTGACCTGGATATCCTAATCCAGATATGCCCTTCTGCTGCATATTGATTAGCAGTTTAGCACGTTCATCACTTTTGTAGATCATCTCTTTGCCTTTCTTGATCTTCTCTTCAGCAACGTTGTTTCTTATAACCAGATCCTTCACTTTTGAATTAAGTGAATGGATTTCACAGTCTTTGCTCTTGATCTGTTTTTCCAGATCGTTGATTTTAGCAACAAATTGTGTATTTGCAGTGCTCAAAATTTCCTCTGATTTCTTTAGTCTATCATTCTCTTCAACAACTTCTCTAAACAGCCTTTTGATGCTCGAATAACTTTTGAACATCTCGTTTACTTCATCCCATGAGTATTCTGCTTCATCTTCATTTTCCTGTTCCAGATCGTTATTATTTGAGGAATTTGAATAGCAAGAATTTACCTCAACTTCATCTAGGCCGTTGTCTAGTCCTACATAGCATTCATTCCAACTTTCTTCATCATCAGCAATGAAAGCTTCATCATTTTCTGATGAACTGTCTGAGAAATGACTCGAGCTGCTTGAGTTCTGTTCAGCTATCATGGCCTTGCGCTCATATTTGAGCTTTCGATCTCTTTTAGCTCTCAGTTCTTCTCTTTGACTTCTGGACAGATCTGGACAGTCTGTTTTAAAGTGACCAGATCTGCCACATCCAAAGCAAGTGTAATCTGTGGAACTAGAGGTCTTTGTTGTTTTATTAGTCTGCTGCTTGGATTCATTCTTGTCATCAGATCGATCATTGTCATGCTTCTTATAGAAGTTTCTCTTGTTGTCTTTGTAGAAGCGTCCGTATTTCTTCGATCTGATCTCCATTTTGTCCAGTCTTTTGGCTATCATTGCAAACTCTTTTAAAATTTTGTCGCAGCCTTTCTCTTCTTCTGGTGAAGAGGATTCAGAAGGTTCATCTGGTTTGCTCTTCGCTTTGAAGGCAACTTCTTTTTCTTTCTTAGAACTACTGTCTACCTTTTTGGACAGATGATCTGGTCCTCGAATTCTTTGAATGTCACATTCATGACCTTCAAGGTGATCAAATAAGGCTTCTGTAGACAGTTCATTGAAGTCTGCACGAAGAGGTTGCATTGCAGCATAGATCTCCCAGCTTGGTAGAAGAGCTCTAAGTACTTTCATGTTCTTTTCCCTTTGACTATATTTGTTCTTTTTGAATGCAGATATCTCAAGGAGAATTCCAGTGAATCTCATCTTCATTTGCTCTATTGTCTCGCCTAGTTTCATTTTGAATTCATCATATTTTTTGCAGGCAAGAGACAACTTGTTCTCAATCATTACTTCAGATCCTAGGGCTAGGTCTCTTAAGGCTTCCCACATCTCTTTGGCAGTATCCAGATCTTGGATTTTAGCCAGATGTACGCCTTTGACCGTGCTGGAGATGATCCCCTTGGCAAAGTCATCAAGATTTGCTTCTCTCCTTTCTTCAGAAGTGTATTTTCTGGGATCCTTTAGCACAGATTTTTTGACCACTCCTGTATCAGTGATACGAGTAGTTTCTTCTGTAATTGCCAATGGCCCTTCTTCGATTACCTTCCACATCAAGCAGTGATGAGCTTTAAGGCACATCTTGATTCTGAAGCTCCATTCTCTGTAACCTTGAATGGAAAATTCTTCGCAAGCCCTGACAACAGATGACTCCATAGCAGATAGAATGCACGTGAATGAAAAAGGTTTTCTTAGATCTATTCAAGTTGACCACGCAGGTTTTATCCCTGTGAAACAAAACAATGGTCGTTTGAACCACTGCTCTGATACTACTTGTTGGTCCCGAAAGAGCAAGGTTTGGTGTATGGAGGGGGGAATACACCAAATACAAACTTTTCAGTTTACTTGACAAATTATCAGAGAGTTCAAGCTATTCTGTATAAGAAATTACTCGGCAGATGACTTAACAGATTGATACACAGATCGATCACAGTTAAGTCCAAACAGATGGCTCTCTTAGTGTAAACACTTAGACAATAATAAGAGTGATCTTATTATTTTCTAAGTATTGTGTGTGCGGAATAATGGTTGATTTAATGAGTGCTCTTGTTTTAGAAAACCTTAAAGAGTTAATCAGATCGTTAAGCAGATTGTTTGAGAATGAAGATTATATGAAGATGCAGATGGTTAGAATAATAAACAGCTGAAACAGATATGCAGGAAAGTAAAGAACACAGTTGTTTAACGTGGTTCGGGAAATCCCTACGTCCACGATCTGGTCAAAACTAGACCAGATTATCCACTACTAGGATACTCTGCTTCATTATACTCGTGGAGAACGAGTCACAAGTATCAATCAAAACTAGAGAGATACTTATGCACGAAATAAGGGTCGTGTCCATTT
The DNA here is from genome assembly GCA_026898415.1 of Leonotis leonurus. Lineage (NCBI taxonomy): Eukaryota > Viridiplantae > Streptophyta > Magnoliopsida > Lamiales > Lamiaceae > Leonotis > Leonotis leonurus. The sequence continues at coordinate 7,197 of JAPKLX010000120.1, forward strand.
ACAGCAGATTACCTTTACGTTACCACTAGAAACCTACTAGCTAGCAAGGTGATCTGGTTCCTCTCGACAAGACAGACTTCAATCGAGATGAGTTAGTGTGATGTAGAATCACAGTTCTTGAAGCTCTTAGTTTGGATCAATGAAAACTTGAAAGTATAATTCAATGTAGCGTGCGTGTGTCTTGTCTTTTTCCAGATTTTGAACTTCAATCTTATATAGGCATTGAATTGAAAATTCTAGCCGTTTGTTGATTGGCGTGAGATTGATGGAATATTGCCAATCAATGATGTCCATCATATCTCTTCTTGCCTTGTAGAAAACGTTGATCACTCAATCTTCAGTTTATGGAAAGCAGATTGCCAACGGTTTCTTTCCTTCTTTGTGTCAATCAAAAGATTCTCTTTCCAATCCCTGTTGGATAGGCTTCAATCTCTACGTGGCAAGAGTATATGATGTGTAGGATGATGTCAGCTGGTAGATTGATGACTCAATCGATCTGGTGTCTCGCTGCAAACATCGATCTGGTCGCTGTCTGTTACAGTAGATCAATTCCTTTTGGCGTGAAATCTTGACCTTTATCCTATACTAAGATTGAGATTAACTTCTATAAGAATATTTCCTTTACTTATTAAGTTATCTCCTAATCTGTTCTATAATAGGTTTCACTTTATATCTAGTGATCTGTTTTACACGTAGAACAGTTTAACTCTAAAACAGCTAAGTGTGTTTCGAAAGACCATCATCAAAACTAAATATATTAGGGTTTCCAACACAAGCCAATCAAAGCTAACGGTTAGAAGTTCAAAATTCTACACCTATAAACTCTTGGAACCAAGTCTGGAAGAGTTCTTGCGCATACACGAAGCATACTGACGATCAAACAAGTCATTACTCTGCTCAGAAATCAACTCACTCATCGAAGCATTCATTGAGAAGATTTCTACATTCCAGATTGAGCTCTAAGTCGTTCGTGATCGAAATTACACCACTCGATTTAAGTCTGTCTTATCGAGAAGAAGAAGGAGGATATCTTTGCTAGCTAGTACTTTTCTAGTGAATTTACGTGGAGGTATTCTGTAGCAGTTGTAACTGCAAGTTGTAGAGGGACACGACCTTTATTCGTGCATAAGGTTCAATCTGGTTGTGATTGGAACTTGTGGCTCGTTCTCAGCGAGTATAAAAAAGAGAGTATCCTAGTAGTGAATATCTAATCGGATTTGAATTGGACCGTGGTCGTATGGGGTATCTCGAACCACGTAAAAACAATTATGTTATTCACTTTACACATCTTTACTTTCAGTTGTTTTATTCACTAACCAGCACGAGCATTCAATCTGCATTCTTAATCAATCTGTTAATCTACTTGGTTAAAGTTTTCTAAAGGTTTTCTAATAAAGAGCACAGACTAAGTCCACCCCCCCACCCCTCATACACCAAACCTTGCTCTTTCGGGACCAACACTTGACAAGACTTCAAATCATTCCAAAATCGATCTTCATATCACGTCACGTCACATAGAGATCATAGAAGCAAGTATACCACTTAGATTAGATAATCATCAATTCGAACAACGCAAAACAATGATGCACAAGGTAACATCGAGATCACATAACCAGCTAGAGTTTTTATCCATCTTAATACTGTATCTTTCTCTTTTCTTTTCTTTCACTACTAGAAAAACGCTCATAGATGATATTAAATCAAGGTGATGCATGAGGGTAAAAAACTGTCAAATATGCATGTCTCATCTATTCGTCGCTCATAGATGTGACTGAAAATGGGTGATGTATGCGCTCATAGATGATATTATTTTATTAAACGATGACACGAAAATATAATGTCATCTATATTAAAAAAATGTCATTTATAAGCGAGAAGTTGACACATTTAGGTGCAATACATGACTTTTTCATAATGTCATCTATAATTCATAAGATGACAGTAATTTAATGTCATCTATATTAAAAAATATCATTTATAAGCGAGAAGTTGACACATTTAGGTGCAATACATGACTTTTTCAGAATGTCATCTATAATTCATAAGATGACATTAATTTAATGTCATTTATAAGCGAGAAGTTGACACATTTAGGTGCAATACATGACTTTTTCAAAATGTCATCTATAATTCATAAGATGACAGTATTAATGTCATCTATATTAAAAATGTCATTTATAAGCGAGAAGTTGACACATTTAGGTGCAATACATGACTTTTTCAGAATGTCATCTATAATTCATACGATGACATTAATTTAATGTCATCTATAATCTAATAAATTTAACCATTTTCGTATTTTTTTCATTAATTAACCTGTATTTAATAATTTTGGTTTCATCAATATATTTTACAAAATAAAATAATGCCAAATAGAGAATTCATATTTATATGCATTAATTGTCTAATATTCAACTTCGTACACGGAAATAAAAATAACAATGACAAAATACTAACAAGTTTGGGTTAATATTTCAATCCACCTTAACTAATGTAACTTAAACTAGTACACGGACCCAAAACAGTAGAAGTTTGAATCACCATGCCCAAAATCACCAAACTTCTTCATCGATCAAAGCAATGTCACTTCACATGTCAATCTACAAGAAAATTGAGCTAGAGTGAGACTTTTTTTTAGTTAAATATGTGAAAAGTACTTAGAAATAAAATTGAATGAGTTATTTTACTAACCTCATTGATCACAATGGTCGCCCAATCCTCACGAACCTCGTCAATCTCATATTGAGAATATTCACATTGATGGCACTGCAAAAAACATTGAATATACGTAATTATTAGTATTTACAAAAAAAATGGCTAGAATTCTAAGAATAATAAAGTATGTTACCAATGTGGTCATAGAATCTTTGAAGCTATCATTATCAACTGCGTTTACTATGTCTTTCATATACCGCATCACATAAAACCCACATTGCTTTGAATCAGGTTGAGTAGGACCCTACATTTAAACAATAGAGTGAAGAGTTTGTATACAAAATAGTGTAACATAGATATATAAATAATAACTCGCTGACCTTGACAACTTCCCATTTTGGTGCTTTTTTGAATTTCTTTCTTCCCTTATTTGCATTGAAAATGGTTAGTGCGCTTCAAAGAAAATTCACAGTGAATATTATTAGCATAAACATTTTTTATAAAGGGGAAAAGAAATAACTCTCAACAAATATTAAAACGTACGTCTCGACTACAGATTTCCAAGTGGCATCACGATTCCGATGAGTAAAAGGGTCCATCAAATAGACACAATCTTTGTATGGTTCAATAATTGTTAGAATCCAATGCTCACTATGATAAATGTTGAATGATAGTAAGCATAAAAATGCATATCTAAATAAGTATCAAGTCTTAAGCAAGAAGACGTAATATAACACAGCATATAATGCTTACCCCACGTTGCATGGCACCAACACAAGTTGATTTTCCATTGCATCAAGTAATCTATCTGCCAGCTTCCGAGCTCTATCTTCACGGGAGAGTTTAGGCACATATGATATCCCAAACGGACTCACAAATAGAAATTTCTTGGTCTTCTCCTCTTTCTTCAAGATTTTGTATAAGTGCCTACACAGCGCATAAAGAATGATGATTACCAAAGTAATATTAATTCAGTCCAAGAAATTAAAATGAATAGAGCTAAACAATCTTCATAGCATATGTAGATAACAATGCAATTTCCTGTAATCGGTTCCAATTCACAAAAGGGAATGAATTCCTCCACCACAATCCAAACAGCAACATCATAACCAAAAACTTCAGCATCGAGGTGAACTTGCTGCCCTTGTCCAAGCTTAAATATAGGCTCAAGAATGAAACACAACGATGAATGACATTTAACCATCTTTTTCTTCACAGGTTTTTTCTCATTCTTCTTTGCAATTTTCTAAGTTATATAGAGCAGGCATGTTAGAGGTATAATATTGCAGCAAAGTAATAAAACACTTGGAAAAAAAAAGAATCAATAAATATAAAATAGTATTACCTCATCATTTCTTATCACCACCAACTCTCTAGGCCATGCTACATGGCTTGCCAATGCACTACCTACAGTAGACATTTCATCTGATATTGGAAATGGTAGTAGTGCATTTTCTGCCAACACATCGTCAATTGACACACGTAATGCATCTTTGGGCATTGCAATACCATGAATCTTTGGACCAGCAACAATAACCGTACCATGTGCAACAATCTCGGCGGTGGAATTAATCATCAATGAAACTCGCTTTCCCTAGAGAATGATTTACAATTAACACTACATAATAGAATAATAACAACACAAGTAGTAGTCATTTAATGTATAGAACGAGTACCTGCCAAACATCTGAACTGTCAACCATTTGCACATCGTCATCTTTATCTACAACTACAAGACAGTTATTTGGAGGCTTAACAGAGTTACTTCCTCTTTCCACAGATAATTTGTCTTTATCTCCATATGCAGCCTCAAGTTTCACAATTCTAGTTACTAGGTCATGAAGAAGACCACGGTATTCATGCATTTGTGTATCATGGGTTTCTATTTTCTTTTTGGCTTCTTGCAATTCAATTGTTTGATCCTCAAGTACCTTTTGCCTATTTCCTCTAGGACAATTGAAATATGCTTTAGGGGTTATGTAAGGCCCAATACCTCGCACACGCCCGGACTATTCAGATTTATCTAGAACAGTTGCGAGCAGGTCTCTTGGACCACCCTGCGATGTGAAAGAGCCATCCTCCTTAGCACGTATACATTCATCATGTCATGTCAATAGAATCATGCATAAGTAAATAAATTCATCATGAAATAAAATCAATCCAGGCAGATAATAATATCATACAATTTTGTCAACCACAGTCTTCATTTGGCAAAACAAAATCTCTATAAAGAGTATGCTTCCACGTCCGCCATTTTGCACTTGCTGATTTCAAGCATCCATCCTTCCATGTTTGAGGAACTTTGTAAGAGAGCTACAAAAATATATATGCACACAAGGTTATTGATAATCATATAAAGCTGAAATATGTAATTCACAGCCACACACTTACATTCATTGTTTCCCATATCAAATCTTTGACATCATCCGGTACATTTTTTCATTTGTCAATGTTTACTTTAACATGGTCACGAGTGAGAAGCTCAATATAACTGCATTTCGCATGCAACTTTGCCCACTGGTTGTCCAAACTTATTGAAATCAAATGTCAGCTTTATTCCTTTTACTCTTCTCTGAGCAACACTATTCAGACAAACATTTCCCCTCTTAGGTCTAGAGGACGTTGCTCCTGAATCATCACCATCACATGTAGCCATCTCAACCTACGAATCTGTCACATAAAAAATTATGAGAAACTATAGTCTTCAAGTCCAAAGTAAATAAAACATTAAAATATACATATAAATCACATCAAAAGTTAATCAGAAATGTGTGAGTAATGACTCATACCAACATTCAAATCAACATTTTTCACCCAAATTCCATCACAATCTATGCGAACACATGGTGGTTCATTTTCATCTTAATCATTACTTGTTTCAATGGGAGGAACCCATTTCGAAAAATTTGGAGTTGGATTGAAATGTCTCCTAAATCATCACAGTTGATCATTTCTTGGTAACGTTTGCTAGGACTAGCAAGTGCCACAGACCACTCTGGATCTTCAGGATCATCAATATAAAACACTTGCTTCGCTTGACTTCCCAAAATGAAGGGGTCGGATTTGTACCCTAATTTTTTCAGATTGACTAAGGTGAAACCCAGATTATCTACCATTACGCCTTTTGTTCTATTGTCTGCCCAACTACACCTAAAGACTACAACTCAAAAGCTACGGTAATCAAGCTCCCAGATTTTATCAATTATTCCATAAAACATCATATCAGCTTCAATTGGGTTTTTGTCCTTGGCACTCGAAATTTGCATAACATTAGCACATATGCTAACTCCATAATTCTGAACAGCTCGGGTTTCATCTCGTTCTTTTGTATGGAAAGTAACACCATCAAGCATGTAACTGGAATATGCTATGACTTGTTTCATAGGCCCAGAAAATAAGTTTCTCAATAAAGGATTACTAGAGCTAACATTTGTGTCTGCAACCTACAAAAGATGGATAAATAATAGTATTAACTTTAATTCTAACTTCATCAAATGTTACTTTTACTTAATGTTTATAACTTACACGTTCACATAGCCAACTAATAAACGACCGATTGTGTTCATCCTGTATCCATATCTTCTTGTTAGCATTTTTCGGAAACATTGTCCTCAAATGCGCCTTGTGTTCCCTATAAAATAGATTACAACTAAATATTGGAACAATAATAGTTTAGTCTTCAAAACGAATTAGGATAAGTTAGGTATCTTACTCAATATATGGATCAATATCACTATAATTTGTCACCACATATCGATGAGCTTGCTCCCATTCTTGAAAACTGATTGTTTTCAATCTACCTTGTGACAAAGGCTTCGACATGTAGGCTTCAAGATTGGTCGATGGAATCCCTATGGTGTATACATTGGATAAGTATTCAGAACAATACTCCACCGCCTCTTCAGCAATATAGCATTCAGCAATACAACCTTCAGGTCGATTTCGATTACGTACGTACCCCTTCAGGATTTTCATGAATCTTTCAAATGGGTACATCCATTGGTACCACACTGGTCCACATAATTTAACCTCCCGTACGAGATGCACAGTTAAGTGGACCATTCTGTCAAAAAATGAAGGAGTGAAATACTTTTCAAGCAAGCACAAAGTCTTTACCAATTCATTCTGAACTTCTTCTAACTGTGGCACGTCAATCACCTTGGAACAAATCTCATTGAAGAAGAAGCATAATCTAGTGATTGCAATCGTTACATGATTAGGCAAAACACCTCGTATAGCAACTGGAAGCAATTGTTGCATCATAGTATGACAATCATGGGATTTAAGTCCACTTAGTTTCAAGTCATTCATTGACACAAGAGAGCTAACATTGGTAGAATAATCCTCAGGAAGCTTCATACCGAGAAATGAATTACATACTTTCATCTTCTCCTCTTTGCTTAGTGTATAACTTGCAGGGGGTAAATAGGTTCTTTTACCCACTATATTCGGTGCTAGCTCACTCCTGACTCCCATCTCAACCATGTCTTTTCTTGCAGAAACTCCGTCCTTTGTTTTGCCAGGGATATCAAGTAATGTGCCAATTACACTCTCGAATATATTTTTCTCAATGTGCATCACATCGAGTATGTGACGAATATGTAAATGTTCCCAATACTCTAGATCAAAGAATATTGACTTCTTCTTAAAAGATGATTTTTCCAAAGTATTCTCTATTGGCTCTTTCTTCTCCTTATTCCTCTTCCTCTTCTTGGACTTAGTTATGATCTTCTTTCCCCACATGCAGTTGCACTCATCATGCATTTTTTTCAACACTGCATGCCCCTGCGACGGTTTTGGAGCATGTTCAAACTCTTGCAAGCCATCAAAAGCTTTCTTTTGCCTTCAATATGGATGACCATCGGGTAAAAATCTTCTATGACCCATATAGCAAACCTTTCTACTATGTGGCAGCCATTTAGAATAGGTTTCATCACCACATATAGGACATGCCTTGTATCCTTTCACACTACACCTAGACAAGTTTTCATAGGCTGGAAAATCATTGATAGTCCACAGAAGAACAGCTTTGAGTCTGAAGATCTCATCACGATATGCATCATATGTTTGGACCCCTACCTCCCACAACATTTTCAAATCATCAATCAGAGGTGCCAAGTATACATCTATATCATTGTAGGGTTGCTTGGGACCAGAAATCAACAGTGTCAACATCATAAACTTTCTCTTCATGCACAACCAGGGAGGAAGGTTGTAGGTGACTAGTACAACTGGCCAACAACTATATTTGGAATTCATCATACTATGTGGGTTCATACCATCTGCAGCTAAAGCCAATCGGAGATTCCTTGGCTCTTTACCAAAGTCAGTCCATTTGTTGTCCACCAGTTTCCATGTAGGCCCATCAGCTGGATGACGAAGATAACCATCATGTCGCCTTTCATCGTCATGCCATGTTAAGCTCCTAGAAATTTCTTTTGTTCGAAATATTCTTCTAAACCTTGGTATCGGTGGGAAATACCACAAGACCTTTGCTGGAACACCAACTAGGGACGTATTTTTTCTACTGGTTTTCCATCTAGGACTCCCACATGTAGGACACTCATCCAAATCCTTATACTCCTTACGATATAAAATGCAATCGTTGGGACATGCATGAATTTTCTCATATTCCAGCCCCAATGTGCTTATGCTTTTCTTTGCCTCATACGAAGATGAAGGCATTTCATTAGGTTCGGGAAGCATTTCACTTAAAAGGTGTAGTAGATCATCGAAACTACTATCACTCCAACCATATTTGGCCTTCAAGTTAAACAATTTCACCGTTGCTGACAATTTAGTAAACCCTTTACAACCACCATATAAAGGCTTCTCAGCATCCTCAAGCAAAATCTGAAAATGCATTGGATTATTTTCTAATGAATCATATGCATCATGAATCATATCTATTGGTTGATCAACACTACTCTCTGCATCACATCCATCACCAGCACTTCTTGGTCGTTTTGACGAATAATACTCCCCGTGCCATATCCACTTCGTGTATGTCATGTCAAAACCATTTACTATCAAATGTGCCCTTATGATATCAATAGTCGTCTTTCTAGTGTTAGCACATTTTGCACACGGACAAGATATTTTGGTAGCATCGGCAGCATTTTGCAATGCAAAATTCAAGAATGCTTCAACCCCGCTCTCATACTCTGGTGTTAACCTATTCTTTGACATCCATTTCCTCTCCATTTTCACAACGAACTAATTAATGGTAAGTAAACATAAATATTATAATTTGTAATCGTAATGGAAAGGACATTAAGTAAAGCAACTAGGAAACCAGGTTCTAAAATAGACACTAAAAAATAGGTATGATAAAAAAATTAATCAAATAAAGACTAACTAGTCGAACCCCTAATCATCTAAACGTAGCAGAAACATAAGCATTTTTAAGCTATAAGTGGACCATGTTTTACTTCACTTAAAGCCTTAGCCCTGCAACTCATGATTTCTTAACTTATATCTCAAATCATGATTTTGTATACATACAGAAACAGCGGAATTAATACAGCCTAATTAGACTTCTGCATTTAATTTCACCAAAATCAAAAGCAACAAACCATCCAAATTAAAGGCATGCTTTCACATTCAACTTAGAGTAATCTTATACTACAACTCACTTAATATAATATAATTGTTAGATTGAATACAAGTAATTTTCAGCAGCAATTAGTCTGATCTCAAAAATGAAAGTACCATCAATCAAATATAATTAAATAGTTATGCACATTACCACAAACATAATGATTTTCTATCATCAAAGCAATGAAGTTAATATTGTCAAATATAAGTAACTTTAGTAAAGCCTAAGTGCCTAACATGGTCCATATATAAAAAACCACACATACCCAAAGAAAATAAATCTTACCTGAATTTGCTTTGTTTTTCTAACTGTGATGTTGGAGATGGTTCAGCAAGCTTCCTCTGTAATGGAGATTATCCAGCAAGCCAACTGCCAACATACTATTTACGATAATAAATAGAACAAGAATGAGGATAATACACCAAGAAACCAATGCCAGGTTGCAGGATAAACTAACACAACATAAAAATCAATTAAGTTTGAGATGAATATGAACACTTTCTATAGATTATAATCAATCAAAATATCTAGAAACGAGCAAATGGTAAATTTCTTGCCATTCAATAACTGAATGTATAGTTAATTTTTGCACATATCATTTCACTCGAGCATTAGAAAACTATGGAATTATTAAAATTTTCATTTATTCAATAGTGTACATGGCTGACGAGCAAACATGGTTGAATACCATTATAAATTTCCTGTTTACAGATCCTAAAAAAATATAATTACAAAATAAGACACACAAATATATACAAAGTCCATTACAGAACAAGATACTTTCTAAATACCAAAAACAAGAATGGCATTGATAAGAAACAATGAAACAACAATGGCAAAAATCTGAATTATGCAGCGATTGTTGCAGAAAAACCCAAATGCAAGACCTTTCACTATCAAATCAAGAAGAAGAGAAAATTAACAAGAAATTAAGCATGAGTGAGACCTGCATTGAGTCGTCAATATCTTCAGAATTTGCACCCCAAGAGAAAAAGCAGCAACTCAGCAACAGCAGCGTTAACACAGAGGCGGCGTAACTTCGGTGGGCAGGAGAGCCGGCAGGCGGCGTATCTTCGACTGGGGACGGCGGCGGACGGAGGCGGTTTTGGCTGAAATTAGGGCAGAGGAACTGGGGACTTAGGAATTAAAAATTTTGGGTTGGGTTCGAAACCCACCTAAAACAATAAGGTATTATTATTTTTTTTTTAAGTTTTCTATTTTACAAAAAACACTAATATACATGACATTTTTTAATAAAGTGTCATGTATATTAAATTAAAACACACACATAGATGACATTTCAATGATATTGTCATCTAAGCAATCGATAGATGACACTATACCATGACATTATTTAACAAAATGTCATTTATATTTTTTCTGACACTTCATACATCACATTTTTTTTTTCAAAATGTCATCTATGAAAAAAAAGCGCTCATAGATGACATTTTTTTCAAAAAATGTCATCTATGATCAGTCATCTATGCTCATTTATCTAGTAGTGTTTTCCTTTCAACATGAGGAATATTAAGGACAATGTTTACCGGGTGAGTACTCCGAATGTTCGGATTTTCCCGGTGTGGTTTCCCATACCCATCTCTTTTATAATTTTGAATTATTGATTAAGAGAGAGCGGGGTAGAATCCTTATATAATCCTATTTTTCACGAACTCAAAAAGGCAATTTAGAACAATGTCAAGTTACATGGTCATTGTCGCGAGGTGTGAACAATTAGGGGTCCCCTAACATATCCTCACGCGGTTTCCCGTGCTCATGGTTCCCATTGGAGCAGAGGCCTCTTGGTAAAGTTCGATTTTCAATACAAAACATGGGTACGCAACAAGTGGTCATAAACAACTATCCAATTGAATCAATCAATTTATATCATCATGCATCACTATCTCGATCGTTCTACTATGATTAATAATCCGGTCATAATGTTCCACATATTCTTAGTTCATCTATGATTCATATCATGAATTAAGTTAGATCAATAAAGACATTCAAATCATATCTCATCTCAAACACATAACATGACACAACTCGATTCAATCTCATGATATCAAGACCAAATAGCTCTAAAACAATCAAGATTTTACATATAAAAGACACTAAGACAAAACGACGAATGCACGCACTAAAAAGACACCCCTCCTCCCCTACAAAAATAGAGCAATGCCCTCATTGCAGAAAGTAAAGAACTATAGATTAGGGATAGAGAAAATGTCCCTGAATTGCGGCATTCGGAGCGACAAAACAGAGACAAAACCTGAAAAAGAAAACTAGAAGAACAAAGGGAAAATAAAGGTTAGCCAATCACACACTCACACTAAAAGAAATAAAGCAGTAAATGTACCTCAACAGTGAGACAAAAACTCACTGTTGGTCGGGAGGAGGGTTAGGGTTTGGGGATTTTGGGGGAGAAGGAGTGAAAGAAGTGGGGAGAAAGAAAGGAGGGAAGGTTTTTTAAGTGGGCAGCCGGTGAACTCAGTGGTCGCTGAGGGGTCAGCGGCCACTGATTCGGGGTGGCAAGGGCGCTGGCGCGCTAGCACGGGGATGGCACGGGGTCAACGACCGCTGATTGTGCCGCGGTCGATAACCCTTGCTCTCATAAAATTCTTTCATTTCTCCTTCGCGGGCGCTGAGTGTCCCGCGCCCGCTGACTTTGCCTCTCATCCGGACTTTTTTGAGGTGTGATTTTTTGTTTCGTTGAGTGGTTTGCCTCGGTTTCCTCCCAACTCAGTAACACCTATGAACAAAGAAAAATAATAAAAATTAACTAACGGAACGAAGAAAATAAAACAGAAATAAAATGAAAAACGGGAAAATGGGCGTGGGTTTCCTCCCACGAAGCGCTTGTTTTACGTCGTTAGCTCGACGGAATGGAACTAATTCAACGGGGGATTGGAGATGGGCGTTAACTCCACAACTTCGGGCATGGAGTCGCCTTCAATGTACAGTTTTACCCGATGTCCATTTACACGAAAAGCTCTTACCTTTTGTTATTATATAGTTCTACGGCTCCGGATGGTAGTATGTCCTTAATCACGAATGGGCCGCTCCACCTTGATTTGAGTTTGCCCGGGAATAGTCAAAGTCTAGAATTGAAAAGTAGAACCTTCATTCCCGATTTTAATTCCTTGTGCACAATTCAGCGGTCATGGATCCGCTTCACTTTGTCTTTGTAAATCCGTGCACTTTCATACGACTCGTTTCTAAGCTCATCAAGCTCAGAAATTTGGAATGATCTCCTCTCGGCGGCATTGTCAAGATCGTATGTTGCTGCCTTGATTTCCCAATATATTTTTTACTCTACTTCAACCAGCAAGTGGCACGCCTTCCCATACACAAGATGGTACAGACTCATCCCAAGAATGCTTTTAAAAGCCGTCCTATATGTCCATAAGGCATCGTTTAACTTGACTGCCCAATCTTTCTGGGACGGTTTCACGGTTTTCTCCAATATGACCTTCACTTGCCTATTGCTCGTTTCGGCTTGCCCCGAGGTTTGTGGGTGATATGGGGTGGCGACTTTGTGTGTTATCTCATTCTTCTTCATCAATTTTTCGAATAACTTATAGCAAAAGTGTTTTCCTCCATCGCTAATGATAGCTCGAGGGCATCCAAATCTACATAAGATGTTTTTCTGCACAAATTTGAGAACAACATTTGCATCACAAGTCCTAGTGGGGATAGCTTCAACCCACTTGGACACATAATCAACGGATAATAGAATGTACTCGTATCCAAAAGATTTAGGGAATGGACCCATGAAATCAATACCCCACACGTCGAAGATCTCAACTACCAAGATGTTTTGGAGATGCATCTCATTGCGGCGGCTTATGGCTCCAACTCGTTGGCATCTATCGCATGCCAAATAAAATGTTTGAGCGTAGTTGAAGAGAGTTGGCCAAAAGAGCCCACTTTGCAAAACCTTATGTCCTCCAAAATGGCCTCCACATGGGTATTCGTGGCAGAAACAGAGCACTTGCTCTTGCTCGAAATCCAGAATGCAACGTCGGATTACATTATCCTTACCAAGCTTGAAAAGGTAAGGATTCTCCCAAAAATATTGCCTACATACATGAAGAAATCGTTTCTCCTCTTGGGAGGTTAGACTAGGTCTAAGTAGATTGCATGCTAGGTAATTTACGATGTCAGCATACCAAGGAGTGATTGCAATTTTAAAAATGTTCTCATAAGGAAAACTGTCAGAAGTACAAGATGTATCAATATGAGAATGCTCAAGTCTAGAAAGATGATCGGCCACAAAATTTTGACTTCATTTCCTATATTTTATCTCTACGTCAAATTCTTGCAAAAGTAACACCCATCTAATTAGCCTAGGTTTATCTTGGGGTTTGGTCAATAAGTATCTCAAGGTCAAATGATCACTATGAATAATTATCTTAGATCCTAAAATATAAGATCAAAATTTGTCTAAGGCAAATATTATTGTGAACATCTCCTTCTCTGTGGTTGTGTAATTTACTTGAGCCGAGTTCAAGGTCAAACGGGCGTAGTTAATCACACGAAGCATATTATCAACCCGTTGACCTAAAACAGCTCCAACTGCAAGTTAGATGTGTCACAGATTATCTCGAAAGGAATAGATAATTAGGTCCAATAACAATGGGAGCAGAAGTTAACTTTTCTTTCAATAGGATAAAAGCATGCAAATACGAATCATCAAAATTGAAAGGAACATCTTGGGCTAGTAAATGGCAAAGTGAATGGTAAATTTTAGAAAAATCTTTAATGAAACGTCGGTAAAAACCTGCGTGACCTAAGAAACTTCTAATGCCCTTGACATCTCTCGGTGGAGGTAATTTTTCAATCACCTCGATTTTTGCCTTATCAACCTCAATGCCTTTACTAGAAACAATATGGTCTAGAACAATGCCAGTTTTAACCATGAAGTGACTCTTTTCCCAACTCAAAGTTAGACCACTTTCAACACATCTTTCAAGCACTTTCTCAATTTTAAGTAGACAATCATTAAAGGATGAGCCAAATACCGAAAAATCGTGCATTAAAACTTCTTCACTCGTGAAATCCTGCAAAAAAGAACTCTCAGCTAAGGAATCAATAGTATCCACAAAACAATCATCAACAAAATTAGCGGATGGTATGGTACGGCTCGTATGAGCAGAAAAAGACACTTCCTCTCCTAGAACAGACATTTTAATAGTGTCATTTTAAACATCAATACAGGTATTAGTGGTGGTCATGAATGGTCTTCCTAGAAGAAGTGTATGCTCTACACCATTTTCCTGCACTAAAACTTCTTCACTCGTGAAATCCTGCAAAAAAGAACTCTCAGCTAAGGAATCAATAGTATCAACAAAATAACAATCATCAACAAAATTAGCGGATGGTATGGTGCGGCTCCTATGAACAGAAAAAGACACTTCCTCTCCTAGAACAGACATTTTAATAGTGTCATTTTAAACATCAATACAGGTATTAGTGGTGGTCATGAATGGTCTTCCTAGAAGAAGTGTATGCTCACCACCATTTTCATGCACGTCTCCTATCTCTAAAACAACGAAATCAACAGCAACAATCAATCCACCTACTTGCACTAAAATATCCTCAATGACACCTCTAGGATATCTAACGAATCTATCAGCCAACTGCAAACACATGCGAATAGATTTAAGTTCACCTAATTCCAATTGCTTAAAAATAGAGTACGACATCAAATTAATTCTCGCTCCTAAATCTAGCATGCCTGATGCTTCCTTACCGTTTCCTAGGGAGATATTGATAACAAAACCACCTGGATCGTGCTGCTTAGGAGGTAAGGGTTGCTGCATGATGGAGCTCGCCACTTCAGAGACTGTCACCACTTCTTGATCACCGAATTTTCTCTTATTTGTCGCCAACTCTTTAAAGAACTTGACAAAGGCGGGAACATTTTGGATGACTTCCAAAAGAGGTAAATTAACATTTACATTGGACAACATTTTATAGAAATTCTCGAACTGTTGGTCGCGTTTCGCGTTCCTTAACCTACTGGGATAAGGAATCGGTGGAACATACGGATTCGTTATCTTGTGAAGTTTCTCGCCGGACTTGGCTCTCCCAACTTCGGGTGGGGGCCCGTCCTCCTTGTTAATGGTGAAAGGTGGTATCTCCACTTTGTTATCCACCATTTTTCCACTTCTCAACACAGTCACAACTTGAGCTTGATGGGGTTGATGACCCTGCCCCGGAATTTTGCATGTTTGGTTATTTTGCTGCAACTGATTCACTGCACCCGAAATTTGTCCCATAGCAGTCTCGATGCGTTTGATGGTAGCGTCTTGTGCCTCTCGAGCCTGTTTAGTCTCTTGCATGAAAGCGGCCAAACTATCCCCAAGAGATGATTTTTGAGGAGGCATTGTTTGACGTGGAAACTACTGTATTGGATATTGGTGCTGCGTATTTGGAGGGCGGTAAAACTGCTGCTGCTGCGGTGAAAAAGTTTGTTGCTGCGGTTATGGTGGATAATACAGCTGCGGTTGGTGCTAGTACTGCGGCTGCAAATTTGGAGCCTGAGGACGTCGATTTTGAAAATTCTACTCTCCTTGCCCTTGAAATTGTGGCCTCCACCCCGTCTTTTGTTGATTTCTCCATGTGTTTTGCTGAGGGGGTGGTTGATGCATGAATCCTTGTGCGGCATAAATTTTTGCCTCGCCTTCAACAGTCATCTCCGCATGGTTCAGGTGCAACTTGTTGAACATATGGTGATGGGGGTTGGTTCATCTTCAATTCTTGTAATTCTCTCATCATGTCCACCATTTGCTTCTTAAGATCAGGAGTCGTAGTCACTTCACTAGCCTCCATTAGTCTCGGTCGAGAGGATTTTTGCTGCGAACTCGCGGCTAGGGTCTAAAAAATCTCATTCATCTCTTCCGCCGTCGTGAATGCAATATTTCCTTTCCCCAAACTGTCTACCATAAATTGAGTAGTCTGGAGCAAACCGTCATAAAAGAACTGACATCTGATGGTGAGGACACTGCCGTAGTAGCTCCTGAAATCTCTCCCACGCTTCATGGAATGGCTCGTCATGGGCTTGTGCGAAATTCGTTATCTTAGTACATACCGCTTGAGTTTTGTGATGCGGGCCGGTAGTACTTCAACATGAATTTCTCCAATGCCCAATTTGTATGTGATCCGGAATGAAGAGATAGGAACCAAGATTTGGCCCTATCCTTCAAAGTGTAAGGGAAGCACTTCAATTTGAGCTGGTCCTCCGTCAGTGAGTGAAGCAGAAAAGTTTGCACCGCCGTGCAATATTCTCGGATGAAAGTCAAGCCGTCTTCACTCGGGAGTCCTTGGTAGGTCGGGAGCAGTGATTGGTGGTGTGGCTTCAATTCGTAGTTGCGGATAGCGGTGGAAAGAACAATGGCTGAAGTAGCGGTGGCGCCGAACTTGGGCCTAGTAAAGTCACCCATGTAGCGCGATCTCTCGTCAAAAATCTCATCGACCATCTCTTCGAATAAACGCGGTAGCGAGAATTCGTCAACGTGCTTGATGTCTTCTTCTACAGTGGCTAGGATCTCACGTTTCCGTTTTATATTGTCGATGAAGGGCATCAAAGGCTTTCTAGCACTACGGCGACCTTGCATACATAACACTCAACGAACACGTTACGCGTATAACAATATAGAAGAAATAAGTAAGCATAATAAATAAAAAGAAAAAGAAAAAGAACAATGAATTAAATCGCCTAAAGCCTTCCCCGAAAACAGTGCCAAAATTCTTTCGACTAAAATTATTTCAAGTCTCTCACAATCTTAACGAGGTCGTCTAGCAATGATAAGTCAACCCAAGTCGTATTCTCAAGGAAGACTTAGCATGATAATTTAGTTCTTTGTTCAAAAACGAAAGCAAGTAAAAAGATATTTGAAGGATTTATGATTAAGCACGGAAAATAAATAACGAAAGAAAGTAAACTCTAAACTAATGAAAAGCAACGGAGAAACGAATTGTCTAATTGAGAGAATAAGATACGAATTTAAAAGATGTGGATTTAAAATATTGCAAGTAACTTGGAAATCGAAATAAAAAAGAATACATAAGCGAAAGTAAGAGAACAAAAACATAAATAAATAAATGAACAAGATAATAAACGAAACTGGAATAATAAATGGAAAACGAACTTGATTAATAACTGGAACGGTCTGGAATCCACAATGAAAAATTGCAGAAGAACTACGAACTAGAATGTTGCGATCGGCTATCCTTCGAGTACGAATTCTACAACTAGGAACGACTAACTAGAAATTAAAATTCTCGACCCTAGAACAATAGGTCGAGAGGTGCTCAAAATATAAATGCAAACGTCTGGAGCGAAGGTCTAGAAAACGGTGTCTAAAGATGTGTCAATCGAATGAGAAACGCGTCGGGTATTTATAAGCGAGAGAAAAGGTCAGCGACCGCTCAGAGTCAACGGCCGCTGAGTGACTCGGTTCCGCGGGTCACGGGCGCGGCCGTTGGGCGCTAATCGAGTCAGCCGCGTGGTTAGCGACCGCTGGTCCTCGTACACTGGCTCGGCTGTGGCTCGGCCTTGGCACGCACCACCTAGTCAGCGGCCGCTTAGGGCTATGCGGCCGCTATCTAATGCTCTCGGCACTAGTCTTCACTTTTTCATCATTTCTCGATCTTTTCTCATCTCTTTTCCAACTTCAACACTCGTTTAGGCTTGTGATTCTGAAACATAAAATGAAACGTAAATCAAGCCAAAACATCATGCAAAGAGAGAAAATGTAATGCCCCGCTTCTTTATAGGAGTTATTTCGTATCGTATAATTGTGAGTTATCGATTTTCATTGATTAATGAGAAGTCAATTATCAAAGGGGAAATGAATATGCTACATTATCTAAATAGGACTAGCTTCAATTTTAATATTGAAGATATTAGTTGGGATTAAAATCTTGGTTAAATGTTATTAAGAATTATTGTCACTAATTATCCGAAATGTGGTGATGATTATTATTATTATTAAAACCTTAAGGTAAACACTTAACATCATAGAATAAATATCATAAGTATGCATGTAGGTTAGTAGTATGATGAATGCAATGGATACAATTCTTTATAAAAAGGAAAAAGGGAAGATAGCAAAACGTGGGATAGAATATTAAGATGTATTAATTAAACCAAAAGACTACTAATACTAGTACACGGCTGCAATGGATTTAGACCTTAGGTAAATAAATACATTATATATACATATGAGTATAAATGGCATGTATTAAATGAATAAAGAATGAAATAAAATCCAAGCTTATACAAACACTACTACACGGCTGGAATGGGAAAGAGGGAGAAAAGAGATCTCTGCACACACTATCTACAACATAGGACATTACTTACTACAAGAAATAAAAATAAATAAGTACTACACATAAGGTGAAACTCCAACCACCACAATGGGGGGGCTGCTGCTACTGCCATACCCTTACTACCTAGGAATAAAATATTTGAACAAGATTTTAGTACAAACAATATATATACTCAGTACAAATCAAAAGGAGTGAAGTGAGGTGTTGGTCCCGAAAGAGCTAGGTTTGGTGTATGGGGGGGGGGGGGAATACACCAAATAAACAAACTTTTCAGTTTACTTGACTAATTAAAGGAGAGATTTAAGCTTTCTGTATTACAGATTGCTCAATGTGTCAGACCAGATCGATTAACTACTCGATCTTGTTCTGACCAAGCAGAATCTCTCGAGTGAGTAATACAAAGCAGAAAGTAAGAGTAATCTTATTCTCCAACTGTGTATTGTGTGCGTAATAATGGTGGACTTAGTCGGTGCTCTTTGATTAGAAAACCTTTCAAATCTTAGTCGAGTATTTAGAGAATTGATTAAGAATGCAGTTTGTATGAGAGTGACAGAAAGTGAATAAAACAACTGGAATATAAATGCAGAAAGTAAATAACACAGTTATTTTACGTGGTTCGGGAAACCCCCTACGTCCACGGTCTAATCCAAACTGGATTAGATATCCACTACTAGGATACTCTGTTATTTATACTCGCTGAGAACGAGCCACAAGTTTCAATTACAAAACTGATTGAAACTTATGCACGAATAAGGGTCGTGTCCCTTTACAACTTACAGAAGACTACTGTAAACAGGATTTCTTCACGTTAATCCACTAGAAAACTAGTAGCTAGCAAAGATCTCCTTCCTTTCTCGATAAGACAGACTTGAATCGAGGTGTGATTGCGATCACGAACGGTTTGAAGCTTTTGTCTGATGTGAGATAGAATGCTTGAGAATATATCTTTTCATGTAGTGCATGTAACTTGTCAGACTATAAAAACTCCAAATATATATAGGCTTTGAATTTGAATTTCTAGCCGTTTGTTGATTGGCGTGAATTGATTGTGGATTGCCAATCAATGTTATTCATCATATCTCTTCTTTCCTTGTAGAGTCGTTGACTGAATCTTCTATGAATGGGAAGCAGATCAACTGAGATTACTTTCCTTCTTCTTGTCAATCAGTGATTTTCCTTCCAATTCTCAAAGGATGGATTTAAATACTGACGTGGTAAGAGGATATGATGAGTAGGACAATGTTTTTCTGAGGGTTTTCATAGTTCTATCGATCTGTTGCCACTTCTGTCTGGTTGATTCAACTCTTTCTGTTTGATTGGAATCTTCTGGTTAGGCTCTTTCTGGTTTTAAGTGCATATCTGGTTGAACACTGGTTGAGTACTTTCTGGTTGAACAACTTTCTGTTAAAGTTGATTTGCTCCAACTTTCTGTTCGAGACTTGCTGGTTCAACTTTCTGTCTAAGACTTGCTGATTCAACTTTCTGTTAAAATTGTCTTGCTCCAGCTTTCTGTCTGAGACTTCT
>JAPKLX010000120.1:27325-60066 GCA_026898415.1 Leonotis leonurus
ACTTTCTGTTAAAATTGTCTTGCTCCAGCTTTCTGTCTGAGACTTCTTTCATATTTCTGTTTGAAGCTTTCTGGTTCAACTTTCTGTTAAGATTGTCTTGCTCCAGCTTTCTGTCTGAGACTTCTTTCATCTTTCTGTTTGAAGCTTTCTGGTTCAACTTTCTGTTAAGATTGTCTTGCTCCAGCTCTCTGGTGCTTAGAGACAAAATTAGAAATAATACAGAACATGAATAATATCAAGTGTGTTTTCGAGAGAACATCATCAAAACTTAAATTATCTGTGGGGTTCCCAACATGAGGCAACAACAACCGAGCACAAGGCTCAAGGAGAAGGTAAGGCAGAACGGCTGATTGACAGAAAGGGAGAGTCCAAAAGCTGCTCATGCATCATACCCTGCAGAAACAAGACCTACAAAGGCAGAATTAGAAGCTATCAAAACATATATTATCAATATATAATAGACTGCACCTTAAGCCATACAACACCACACTCAGCTATATAAGAATTCATCCCCACACCAACTCACACCTCATTAACTCCCACAAATTCATTACAAACTGAAGAGGCACGTAGAGCTCAACCAGGAAAGGAGTAGTTGAAGTACTTGAGATAATGAGTTAAAGCTTTGAGCATTCAATACTTATGTTCTTACTTCTTAAAAATCTAGTTCATAACTCCCTCCTCAGTTCTATTTCCTACTTTTAAGTAAAATAGAAAATACACTTAGCAAGAAAGGAAATTAGAGCCTCAACCTTGAACTAAGAAGTTTTTATACAAAATCAGAAAAATCTTGCTAAGTCTTGTCCCTATCTGTTCTTTTAGCATTTAGTTCCAAAACTCCTACTTCACACTCTTAATTCCAGAAAATACAAATGCAAAACAGAAACATGATTTTGAACTTAGGTACTCAGACTTGAACTTAGGTGCTGTAATTCACAAACTAGTTAGGCATGACCTTTATCATTATATGGAACGCAATATGCTCTAATATTTGTCATGGTAGAAACACCTCTTGATAATCAAGTGAATGTTAACTAGAACTTAGAAATCAAAACAGCCACAATCAACACTATGGACACTCCAGAACTTAATGTGAATTCAAAAATTTAGACATTAGAAATCCCTTATATGTCCAGAACATACCAAGAGCTCAACCCAAATTATATTTCAGACTTCTAGACACTGAAGTCAGAATGAAATTAGCAATGAACTAGAAATTCACTTCACACGATATATCATTAACTCACAAAACTAAAATTTGAAGCCATAAAAATGCTTCTTTAAGTTCTGGAAAATGAAATGAAGAGACAGAACAGCAGAAATTACTGCTGCCAGTACTTCCCTAACCAAAATCAAAACCTACAGGATAGTCATCATACCGAAATCAGAAGCCTCGAACCACCCCATCCTCAACCCAACTCAAAAATGTCCAAATTTTAGCCAAACACTATAAAGCAAACATGCAATTAAATAAAAATTTACAAAGAGATGAGGGAGAAAGAGAAGGGTTGTACCGAGGGAGAGGGGATACAGGGACAATGGCGAGCTGACGCGCCTTGGGAGGAAACCAATTGAAAAGTTCTGCTTTCAAGTGAATAATAAGAATTTGGAACTGAAATTAACAAATTGAATCAAAAGAAAGGAAAATCGGTTAGAAAATTTTGACATGCAAGAGATAAGGAACTCACCGGGAGGAAGAAAGATTTATGGGGTTGCCTTGCAACCGAGAGAGAGAGAAAAGGATGAGCGTCTGGAGAAGAAGAGACAGAGAGGCGGAGCCGCTATTGTTTCCACCGGAGGAGAGGGGCAGAATTCAGAAAGAGAACGAGGGAGGCGTCGGGTGAGTGAAGGTGATGTTAGAGTAAAAGAAATAAAGGTTTAGGGTAAAATAAATAAAGAGAATGGGCTAGACCTTAATCTACTTGGGCCGAAAAGTTTGGAAATAATTGGGCTACAATTGATTTGGGGTCTGGACTATTTTAATAATTAGTTATGGGCTATACATATTGGGGAAAGGATTTATTTGGTACCAAGGCCCAACTTTGATTACAAAAGAATGATATTAATCTACAAGATTAGTAAATATAATTCTTAAGGACTTAAAATAATCTCAATAGATGATATTACCCTAATTGATTGATTAATCAATTAAAAGTCTTGGAAGAAAAATAGTCTATATTGAAGAATATTCCTATTAAATTGGTTAACCATACCAATTAATTCAAAGAGTGATCTTAATTTGAGGAGTTATGATTATGATTCCAATGGAATTATTTAAGGAGGTTTAAGAAAATAACTCCAGTACTCAAGAACAAGTAAAACTATGGTACGAGGAAATTTCGAAATAATGAAATAATAATTCCCAAGTTAGAAGAATAATTAATACTCAATTCGAGTATCTTATTATGAAGCTTAATTAAAGGTTACTACGGGCGTGGGAGTCCGAAGGCGGGAAGAGATTTATCTTAGTAGAAGAAGAGAAACTCATCGAGGTAGGCTTTCTTATACAAAAACAAATGTGTGTGCTTATCAGTATTTATGTTATTTCTTTTCAAAAGCTTTGAATCGAAATTGAGATTTCAAGTACTGTCTGCCATAAAAAGTTTTATGTTTTGTATGATACCTATCTGATATGATTTATCGAATTCGGGTCCCAGTGGGTAAGCAACCCCGCTCGGACTAGTGTACACAAGGTGACTGTGAGTCGACGAAGGTGTTGACCGGTCAAGTGTCCGCGGAGGGTAGCCACCTTCCCGGTACACATTAGATACGGATATGGTAGATTACTAAAGAACTTAGACAGCTGTCAAACTCTAGGTTTCACAAAAAGAATTTAGTGAACGTAGGTGCTTTAAAGACAAAATCCCTACGTTTCACTCACCATGGCATGACATATATATATTGTAAGTATGCGTTTTCGGCATGTGTCTACTGAGTACTTTTGTACTCAGCCCTGCATATATTTCTAAATGTGCAGGTTGAGCAATGATGGGAGGAGGTGCTCTGAAATGCTTTGTCGAACTCTTTGCTATTACGAACTCTTGGGGGTTTACATGTCCTCATACATGTAAACTTTATTTTGATCCTATTCCGCTGCAAATGTTGAGATTTCATGTTATGAGTTTGTACCAGACTTCTATTAAACTCGGTTCCATTTATCGGTTGTTTTAAAACCAAACCCGATGTTATGAGTTATCTATTTAATTGAAGTACCTTTCAGTTCTACTGATATTCCATCAACCCCAAATTCTCATCCCTCTTCTTTAATCCCTCCTTTAGTCACGTTTTCCCCGACTTCGCTATCCTTAGCGAAGGGCGGTCGTGACAGAAAACAACACGCATAAAGACACGGAAAATATGAGTTTAGACGATCAAAAAGAGGCTAAACACTTACTAAAGAATAAATCTTGGATTGGGTGGCTAATATCCACCCTCAATCCGTGGTCCCGAGAGCGAATTACAATTAAGAAAGTATAAAGTGTTATAGGCTTTTAGAGAAGTGAAAATAGATAGTAGGTATGAAGTATACGCCCAAAAATGGGTCCTAAATAGGAGAAGACGTGGAATAAAATGTGTGTCTTTACATATTTAACAATAATTATATTTGTGGTAGTTTTTGTATTATTATTAGAACACACAAAGCGTTTGAGAATATTCAATTCATGCTTAATGACGAAGTTTTTGAATTGAAAGATTTAAGTAAGTTTAAGTATTATCTCGACCTATATATCAAGAATATTCATGAAGAAATGCATTTTTACTAGTCAACCTATTTGAATAAGGTTTCATATAGAATGAATATTTGATCAATTGCATTCAAGTCGCTCCAATGATTATTTCATCACCTAAAATGAATTGAGTCAATTAGACCAAAAGAAGATAACAAACTAATGATGAAACAGAAGTTATTTTTTTAAGTGTTAGAAGCACTAACAAATAAATCATTCATGATTCGAGAAAAGTTGATTTTCTAGCAAAATTATAAGTATTATTTTCTCTTTGAATGATATATTGAGCATATTATTGGTTATCTTCAAAATACACAAGATATGTGTCTATATTGTTACACAGATTGAAATTGTCATTGGTGTGCTACTCAGATGATAGTTATATATTTCATACTCGTGTAGTTTGATCTTAAATTGGTATAACGACATAGAACATATCCGCACTATTTTTCTATAAAATATGTTGCACAAATGAGTTCAAGCAGAACAACGACATATGTGTCCACTTAATTTTCTCTCCGCAATTATAGTTAGTAATATATTAAAAATATTGGAATTCTTATGCTTAGATTATTTTCTCAAGAGTGAGCGATAACTTATGCATAATCTTAACGATTATATCATGAAGAACAAATATACAATCGTGAAGAGTATGTCCTAAAGGCTAATTGCTTTTACTATTTTTTTCCTTAAAATTTTTAATGAGGCAACTTGTGCAATATATATATATATGTGTGTGTGTGTTTGTGTGTGTGTGTGTGTGTATGTTATGTATTATTTTTCTCTATCGAAATATGTTTATGATATTGGGATGCGTAGATTTGGAAGACTATTATCTTCAGGGGAGCAAATATTCTGAAATAAGTTTTAAAAGTTATACATGAATGTCTATGTTACGCCTTGAATGCTACTTTTGTTGCACTCTTTTTCCGTTATCAAGTTTTCCACTGGGTTTTCTTGGTGAATGTTTTTAATGAGGCAACAAATAATACATGTGTATATGCGTATGACATATACTCTTTTCCTCTACTATTTTTATCCCATCAAATTTTTTAGCGAGGTTTTTAACGAAGTATGTATATTACGCAGTAATGTCCAAGGAGGATTGTCATAAAATAATGTTATTATTTGGACATTACTATTTAAATATTTTGTGTATTTATCAAAAATATGTATATTTTTGTAAACATAACAGACTATATATATATGATTATACAGTTCTAAGGTTTTACACCCTATAATTTCTTTTCTCTACACTGCAGTATTGTTTATTTATGTAGTTACTCTCTTCTTTCTTCTTCTCTCTATATTATTATTTTGCACAATCAATTGTTGGAATTGAATCCGTCCAGGCTTGAGCCCTGAGATTTGACGGCGGACTTAAAAAGCCACCTACAGACGTTATACGCCCAATCATTCTGGATAACGCTTGCATCATCTGTTTAATCACGACTGCTGGCAGAGAGTTAACTGATGTTTATTCCCCAAATACCGTCATTGCTTCTTTTTCGAGAAAGAAACTCACGACCCGTGGGCCTTCTACCTCCACGCGGCATTGCCCCGTCAGACTTTCGCCCATTGCGGAAAATTCCTTGCGTATTACAACGTGCATAAAATTATTCCCTTAAATAATATCGGCTTTAAATATTTGAAATAAGGCATGCCTCTTTTACGTTTATCTAAATGGTCCCTCTTCTTTAGTATATTATCAAATTTGCCCCTCCTCTATTACACTGGATGTTCTTATTTCCATTAAAATTTACCCCAATAATTAGCATTCCCAAATTTTCCCAAACAAAGAAATAAACCTTTGAAGAAAACAAATCCATTTGTGATTCAAGCTATCGCGAAATGGCGAGTGCTCTGCGAAGGTTGGCGACCGATTCAGCCAAGGTTTCTCGATCCATTTCAAGAGCATTCTCCACTGAAAGCGCATTGGTCGAATCGAAACCCGGCGAGATCGGTGCGGTTTCCGGCATCCCCCGAGAGCACCTGCGCCGAAAGGTACGTTTCTCATTTCGTCGTTTTCCCTCTCAATTGATTTATCCCTCGTTTTCTCTTGTGTTTCGGATACGGTATTAATGCGTGTTATTCTTTGAGGGGTAATTGAGCGCAGATACTAATTTATTTGTCTGACTTTTGTTAACGAAATCCATTTTCTCCCCTTATTATATGAACTAATTATATAGAAATGAATCTAAGAGAGAATAGGTATGACTTATTTGAAACTGATTTTAGGACTTTCATTTTGTTCTGACTGATTTAGCTGTTTTTTTTTTGTCTGAGATTAGTTTTAGAGGATTATCTGTTTTCATGCCTATGAGCTTTGTTTTGGACATCCATTTCCCCACTAATTTTATGTTGTTTTTTTCCTTCTGAGATGAATTAGGTGTGATTTATTTGAAAGATGAATGAAATTTTCTCTCTCAACTTGTTTCGGTGTTGGATAGGTTATGATCTTCTCACCTGCTCGAACTGCTACCCAGCAAGGAGCCGGGAAGGTCGGTAGATGGAAAATCAATTTCTTGTCCACTCAAAAGTACGGGTTTCATCACTTGATTGCTTGTTGTTTTTCTTTGCCAGATTAGCCTTGTATTTTTGTTGCTTTTCCACTTTCTTTTACCTTTCTTAATATTGTTCACATATTTGAACTTTCTTCTCCTTTGCGCTTTCTAATACATATTGTATCACTCTGTGGAATTTGATGTGGAAAAGATTCTAGTTTTATACCGTTTATCTTTAGTATGAAAGAATATCACTGGTTGATGTTAGTTTTCCGAGCTCACATATGTCCGAATTGAATGGTGCTATGAACACTGGAGTTTACCTGTTACCATTTTGACTCCAGCTAATCTGCCCTGTGATTCCAATGTTCTGAATCAATTTTCCTGTCTGAAAGTTGAATCATTGCTCTTTGTGTTCAACTATCATATCCATACGAATCATAGGTTGACAATCAATTATTCAAGCTCTCTCAAATACATGTCTCAACACTTCACTTCATATATAACTTTTTACGTGAAGCATGACCGGCAATGAGACGGTTAAGTTATATGATGGCAAGGATAATTTTACCACTCAGGAGGATATGTAGTCTGTATCAAATGAATTAAGGAAAGGAACGATTAGAACGGAATGCTATAAATAATTATATATGAAGATTCTAATGATTGGTATATTTTAAGAATTAAAAAACATAATTCTTGATTTTGAAAAATTCCATCCTTTTGGGGATCAGGATGATACTTTAACAGAACATTGGAATGGGGTAATGCTGCCTTCCAATTTTGTTAAAGCTTTTCCCAGCACGCATACCGACACTTGCTTGACACGATGTCTTGGTTACTGGGGTCTCACTACAATGCGTTTTCTCATAAAATACATGCTCCATTTTCTTTCCATCCATACACTAATAGATACTGATTATTTATACTTGTCTGTTGATAACTAGTGATATGTTTTCGTCTTTTTGACACTGCTGAAAGGAAGTATAAAGGTTTATCTGTCTGCTTCTTTTCCTCAAATTCATACTTGCCCATTCTTTTGCATGATCATTTGTTCATCGTAAACCTTATAATTATCATTGTTCAATACTTATCTATTCCTACCGATTTACAAATTCAGATGGGAAAATCCCCTTATGGGTTGGACATCCACCGGAGACCCATATGCAAACGTCGGTGATTCCGCATTGAGCTTTGACAGTCAAGAAGCTGCAGTGGCATTTGCTGAGAGACATGGTTGGGAATACACGGTATGTTAACTCTGTGTGTGATTCTGACTGAAGAAAATGCCTGAGGTTAAAGTTGTTTGAAATTCTACACTTAGGTATAAGCCCTTTATTCAATGGTTAGATATTAGTCTATAAACCATTTTGTTCATCTCAACTTGCAGTTATCCATATTTGTCAACTGGGTACTTGAATTCCATGTCAATGACTGCTATTAAGATTATGTTGTAATTAGCATCTGGAAAAGAAATATTAGGAAGATAAGTAGCATCAACTTTTTCTTATTCTTTTAAAGATCCCTGTTTGATGATTGATTTCATTTTGCTCTCCATCTATTTAATTGAAATTAACCACTAAATAATTGTTTAACCAATAGCAGATGGAAATTGGTATTTTGTCCATTTTGGTATCAGGCTCTTTGGAGCATTATTCCAGGATTATCTTCTAGCATTATGGAATCGCATGGCATGTATTGGTCAAGCATCCAAAATTTTATTTGTCATGCATCTTATAGTTTTATCAGTCATAAATATATGAAGGTGCCAGTCTTACATTTTATACTACGAAAACAAGCTCCCTTATGTTTTACATATTGCTTCGTATTCGCAGGTCAAGAAGCACCACACCCCATTACTGAAGGTTAGATATTTGTATTATAACAATTCAATGCTTTGATACTTTTTGCAAATCCACTATTGAAATTCCTGCAAGATGAACACAATGATATCTGAGGTCTCTCACGGTATTCTTCCTTCCTACTTCGCTTGCAGATTAAGGCATATGCGGACAACTTCAAATGGAAGGGCCCACCTAAGACTGAGACGAACTGATTTCTGGTTCCAGTTTTATCCTTTGCTTGGGTTGTTTTTAGCTTAGGAAGAAGCCTTCTGCTATGTATTCCTACTATCATGCATTTCCTGCATGGGGCAGCACATCACGTTTACATTCAATTCCTTGAGTGAATAAATCATACAACATTTGAATGCCTTCATGCTTGCTTAATATTTGCACTTGTTCTGTTTGTTGCAAGACGAGATACTTTCTTGTGGGTTACATAATGATATCACGATGTTAGATATCTTAATTCTTTTGCTCTATTGCATTGGCTTTCATACTGGAGAATTAGACGATTGGGATAGATTAGACCTTGTTTTATTGTGGGTTAATCTGGAGACGAAATTTTAAATATGGGGAAAATATTGAGTGGACACATATTTTGTTGCTATGAGCTTATTTGTGTAACAAATTATATTATTTCTTACTATAAAAATAGTAGAGATATATATTATTCCTCATGTATTTCTTGTACAAATTCAATTACAAATCATGTATTATTCCTCATCATCTACATTTCTTTATACATTAACATATAATTTTATTGTATATATTCAATTACAATTAGGCTAAGCTTATCATTGTATATATATTCAATTACAATTAGGCTAAGCTTATCAATTACCATTAGACTAAGCTTATCAATTACAACCAAAAAAATTCAATCATTCAATTACTTTAATATTCTATTAATTTCTCTCCTTTTAATTTCACAATTCAACAACCTCAGTAAGGTGTTGGGTTAATTCCCTCAACGAGCGTAACCCTCGTGTTTAGTTATCATTATTGAATTTGGAAATTTTTTATGGTTTATCAATGACCATTCAACCCCTCAACCTCAATATTTAATGTTTTTTACTATTTTTTATAATATAATTGATTACACTTTAAATTATTTTAAATAAATTATTATTATTGAAGAAATATTAAAAACACAACTAAATTTTCGATATAAAATAGTTTTTTTTTCAAAATAAAACATAAACAAATTAAGTTTTTAAATTATAACAATCTAACTGAGAAGTTGAAAATAATACATTACACAATAAATTTGAAAAGAAATTATGCAAATAGTTATAATTGTCGAATTTTTTCCAACATGCTAGATTAAGTGTTGTAAAAGAGCATTGTGAGCTTCTCCATTGTAAAGTTGAAACTTAATTCTAACTACTCAAGTCACTTGGCTCTTCGTGATTCTAAAGAGTCACATAATTTTCAAAAAATTCACTTGACTCTTTAATTATTTGTCAAAATGATGTAATAGGTGCATGTTAAAAAAACATATATAGTTGAAAATGTTAAAGATTTATGATAATTGACATGTCAAAATACATATGTTGAGCTTCCCAAAAAATAGTGTATCATTCTGCATGATTGAAATTGAATTGCAAAAATTTAACACAATGTATTGAGCTTCCCAACAAAATATTGTTTGGTGTCATAAATTAGTTTGCAGAAATTATGTGTTAAGGAAAATAATAAATATAGAATGTCTTACGTGAAATAGAACATCAAATCACAATAATGAATTTTCCAACAATAAATATTGTAGGTGATGTGATTATTGTTTTTATTTAAATATATTAAATATCATTGGAGAAATACCATTTATCATTGGTAGATTTACATGAGCGATAAATTCACTATATGATTGTATGATGGGTTTACTTGAGCGGTAAATACTTTTTATGAATGTTTTTCCAATGACAAACACTCTATGATATGTGATTATTGATTTTCATTAAAATATGTACATATTACTGGAAAAATACTATTTACCTTTAATGAGGTGGTGAAGTTACATGATTTCTATGTATGTGGATATTTTTCATATATACTTTTATAAGTTGGTACCTTTATTCATTATTACTATTATGAAATATAATATATATGTCAATTATTATCATTTGTGTTATTATATTTTTCAGCTTAGGAATATCGGGAACAAACTACGCTTATTGTGTATTTAGTATGTCTATCAATAATTGAACATTACAAAAAATAGTTGATATATTTTATAAATTGTTTACATATTCATTCTAAGTTAAAACATATTAAATATTCTAATACATAAAAAAACACTGCAC
This sequence comes from Leonotis leonurus, assembly GCA_026898415.1. NCBI lineage: Eukaryota > Viridiplantae > Streptophyta > Magnoliopsida > Lamiales > Lamiaceae > Leonotis > Leonotis leonurus. Next base: position 37,705 of record JAPKLX010000120.1, read on the forward strand.
ACTTCTTTATTTTGATCTGCCCACAAAAAATGTCCATTATCAATTTTTAGTAAATATATTCCACAATTTTTTGACCTATCACAAATTTTTGAAATCTCATTCCACTCAAAATATATTGAACTCATCAATCACTCAACCATTAATTAATAAATAGTGCGAGACTCTTATTTCATTAACAACATATTTAACTCATTAGTTAAAACTTACGCCGAATCGAAATGAATGTTTCTCATCATGGACGGAGACAGTGAAAAATTGGACAAAAGTGAAACAAAAACATTAAAGTCGCTAAAATTAGTATGGTTTACCACTTATTTTCAAAATTCATCAAATAATCGCAAAATAATAGATAATTTTCAATATAAAATAACTTTTTTTTCGAAATAAAACATAAACAAATTAAGTTTTTAAAGTATAACAATCTAACTGCGAAATTGAAAATAATACATTACACAATTAGTTTGAAAAGAAATTATGCAAATAGTTATAATTGTCGAATTTTTTCCAACATGCTAGATCAAGTGTTGTAAAAGAGCATTGTGAGCTTCTCCATTGTAAAGTTGAAACTTAATTCTAACCTAAAGTATATTAAATAGTCTCTGATCCATAAAAATATTGCACACTTCTTCATTTTAGTCTACCCACAAAAAATGCCATTTTCAATTTTTAGTAAATATATTCCACAATTTTTTGACCTATCACAAATTTTTGAAATCTCATTTCATTCAAAATATATTGAACTCATCCATCAATCAACCATTAATTAATAAACCAATCAACCATTAATTAATAAACAGTGCAAGATTCTTATTTCACTAACAATATATTTAACTCATTGCTTAAAACTTATGCCGAACCGAAATAAATGTTTCTCATCATGGACGGAGACACTAAAAATTGGACAAAAGTGAAACAAAAATATTAAAATTGCTAAAATTAGTATGATCTACCACGTATTTGCATAATTAATCAAATAATCGCAAGATAATAGATAACTTGAAATTGGTGACATATTGGGAGCCTCACATATAGGCTCTAGCAGTAATTAGAAATGGTAAAAATCATGTAGCGCTAGCGATGGTAATATTGAGAAGAGAAAATTGGTGGTGACTTATGCAAAAGCACCATTGAGAGGGATACCGCTCCTATCAGGTTTAAGTTTCTTCATATAATACTTTGATCTCCGCAATGCGTTAATTCTTTTCCTCCTCGTCTCTGGTATGTGCTCAATCGAGCATTCGCAGAACCCGCGCCTAACAAACCTGTCGATCGCAACAATTAAATGCTAAAGCGGTATATGGCTCTCAAACCTTCAAAGTAGAAAGAAGATAAATTGAATGAAAGAGAACTAAAGCAAGGTATTAAGAATTGGCTGCATACCAATCTGCAGTGCGAGTCGTCAGTAGAAAAAGCATCTGCAATCCAAGCGATGATGCCTTCTTCTCAATATAATCTGATCATATTCAAGAAAAGAAAAGTTATGGTTGGTTCATGCATCCGTGCACGTGTAACTGCAAATGGAGAACATGAGTGTGGTAGTGTGAGAGTGAAATGTGGGTGGATGATCTCATAGCAGAAATCAAGATATACAGTGTTCCATACAAGGGATCATATGTACTCCAAAACAGAATGATACTAGATGCAACCAATGCAACTTTTTGCCATAGTTAATCTAAATCTCAATCAAATCATCAGACGAAGAAGCACTCGGAAGATAATATGTGCTCATTTACTTTAATATCCAACAAGAACGACAAAAAGTAGTAGACGAGATTCATAAATACTTTTGACCTTACCAAGTAATTTATCTCCTAGTCCTTGCCCACGGCATTCTGGGCAGACGGCAATAGCAGCTACCTCTCCTTGCTTCTCTTCAAAGAAAGGAAAAAGAGCTCCACAAGCAATTATTTGACCTTCTCTTTCTACGACTGTGAATGAATCCAGTGCTTTGAGAAGCTGCACTGCAGGATTGATGATCAAACTTACAAACATATTATAGGAAACACCTACAACATCAAATAGCATGCAAATCATGTGCGTGTGTTAGCCTAGTGATAGGAGGTTAATGCCAGAGGCAATAGGTCCCAGGTCGAGTCTTCCGTGATGCGGTTTTGTAATTTTATTTATTGTAATCAATTTTTTTAAAAAAATAACATGATAATCACATGTACAAACCTCTTCTTCTGTCCTCTTTATCAAGTGCCTGATTCCTCTAAAGGTAGCAAAAGTTGTTTAATTCCGTGGAGATCTGAGATGGTAGCCATTCGCATGCCTTCATAAAGATCACTAGAAGGAATCCAAGAAAATCATCAAACAACAAATGATCTCCTAAATATTCATTTCTACACATTATCTGAACGTATATAAAAGGAATTGATTCCAGAAAACAATATATATTATAAGAGTTCAAATATATCACAAGAATAAAGAATTTATTCTGAGAGTATCTGTTGAAGAGGGACATACCTAGCTACCATAGTGCCTACTCCATCTCTTTGAAATAACTCCTTCAATAAAACTCCACCAATTGTTCCATCCAATAAATGAACCCTTTGGACACCACCCTGATGAAACAACACCACTCACCACTTATATAATGAGAAAGCTTTCAGGCTTTTCCTAATATACAGAAAGGGAAAATGAAGGATCAGCACAACATGGTATTTTCTGGGCTTTATTTCAAGGAAGGGAAAATTACCATGAGACGGATATAATATCCAGTTGAAATCTACGAATGAGAAAATAGATTCATACAAAACCCCGTACGAAAATGAGAAATCGAAAATTAGTTAATAGTGTAAGCAGATGAGGATGCTGCTGTGTTGAATCTTCATGGAGCACTTGCAAACAATATAATTAGAAAAAAAAAAGTGAATTTCAGCTGTTACCAACTTTTGGCAGTAATAAGAGGCAACAAGTAAGAACAGTCACTTCGTTAGCAAAATGCTTGATTGTTTGGAGACTAGGAGATTGATCACCCAACTGTGGAAACTTACTCTGCAAACAAAAGCTGCAGCAGCTAATTCGGAAAGGTAACCTATTTGCCCACTCAGTCTTTCATGGCTTCCAACCGCAAACCCTTGTTCGCCGGACCAAAGTCCATACCCATTGTCAAAGCCAACACCATTTTGAAATCTGGCTTGACGAAATGCCTTCCCATCCAGAAAAGGTACTGCATCACATGTGTCATTGTAGACCACACATGCAAGATCTTCGTGATCAACAGCTTTAACGTAATTTGCAGCAGTCTCACTTTGTTTAGCTCGTTTACGAATTAAAAAATCTGCATCTTGAAGAGTTAAAAAACTAATAAGCCTCCCATATTCATCTAGAATTGGTCCATCTATGATGCAGATGAGTTTCTCTGCTCCAAGAGCCAAAGCACATGCTGTTGCAACTTCATATGTGCTGCAATGTAGAGAAAATATGTGGCCATTAGGACTTCAAAAATCAAGGCGTTGTTCAATAAAAAATAACTGTAAATTAATTCGCATAATAATCAATACGCATACTAAAGCCTGTCAAAGAAAAAATTTATGTAACCAAAAAGGCAAAGTAGAAGCGTAGATCTTGCAAGAAAATATTCTAATAAGTTAACTCTATCTAGGCATATTGCAACCAAAATATCATCTCATCCATCTAGAACTGTCAGTTCAAGAATTCATGAATTTGTCGATAAGCCATAAATTTTTCTTCTGTAAGTGGCAACAAAAATACCTATAAAAGAAATATAGCATACTTGCAATTTAGCACTGCTCCAGAACTTGAATAACCAAGGTTGTTTAAGAGCACTATACAATCTTCATCGAGCCTCTCACGAATGCGAGCAACGTCAATTTTCTTAACTTCTCCAGTAGCTCCATAATCGATCCCGCCAACTACTCCTTTTCTCTGCAAAAAGTACACCATGCAATCATAAAATAAAAAACAATGAAAATAAAAGCTAAATAAAATAACTAATAGTACATTGCACTCTTAGATGGAAATCCTCAGCATGAGACAGAATTCTCACCTTAGCAGACAGAAAATTGCCACTGGCAACACTGACCCCATCATACCAACGATCATTATCTCCATGACGGTAGATACCACTTAATGAAGGTCCAGGGGATAGTTTTGCCTCGATCATGATACGAGTCCTCCCTGCTGCATCAAGTGCAGCACTCAGTGATTCGGAGTCAGTGATCCTAAAGCTACCAACATACTTAGGTTGAGATCCTGAGAAAACGACAAACATTTTATTTAACAAGCTACAAGCCTACAAAGAGCATGAAAAGCTCACATATAATCAAGAACTAGCCATAGCATTCTGCAACAACGAGCAGAAACCTAGAATATGAACATTATGATTGATGAGAGGTCAATCAAGGGCCAAAGTACAGTGATATGAACACCACCAAGAGAAGGAATATAAGTTATGAACTAGGGACAATAAAAAATATATATAACGTAAATTTTTTACCTCGTTCAGCAAGAAGCCTGTCAATTTGGATATGGGTCCCAGGAACAAGAACAAATTTGATTCCGAGTCCATGAAGCAAAGAGATATCCTACACAAGAATCAATTAATGAGAGAAACACCTATCTCAATAACTAATCGTACGTGAAATAATAGATCAATATCTTTCAGCTTAATAGAGTCAGTGATCATATACCAAAAAAACCAAATTCAAATCAGAAACACACCTATCACTCGCAAAACGCAACAGTAAATAAATTCATGAAATTAAAAGCAATGAAGGAGAAAACGTGCCATTAGAATGGGATCCAAATGAGGACTACCGACGACCTCAGAAGAAATCACTAGAACGAAAGTACTGCCTCTGTGGGCCCGAAAGTAAGGCCACGCCTCGCGAAAGAAGCGCACGAACAGCTCATCTCTTACAGCATTACCGTCGTCGTCGATCTCCGAAGCCTCCGTTTCTCCTAAAACATTAATTTTCTTTCCGCAGCCATTTTTATCCTTGAAATACGAAGATTTTACGGATTCGATACGACTAAAATGAATTATCGGCCTCAGAGTCACAGAGGTGCAGGAATGAAAAATTGAATGGCGACGACATTGGTACTTGCGAATTGGAGAGCAATTGCTTAGAGATAGAGTAAGCATGGGAATTAATTAAGGTGGGCGGTGATGAAGGTGAATAGAATCGACAAAACTCCATTTCATAATAACAGCAATTCTTCCTTCTCTCTCTTGGCTTAGATTTTAGAGGTTTATTCAATTGAATTTTGTTTAAATTTTTTGAATTTTAAAAAGTTTGTGATTTTTTTAAATTCCATGTAGACTGATTTTTCTTTTTTCATTGATTTAATAGAATTTAGAATACACATATAGAGTTTGGGGATGATTTTCTATTCCAAGATGAGTTATGGCCCTTATGGGGTGGTGTTGGAGATGGCCTAGGTCCATATGAATCCGGCGAGTTTGGATCGGGCCTCTATATTTTATTTTAATTTTAATTTTTTTACTTTTTAATCCACTGACTTAGAACTCGCTCGAGGGGTATTTGAATCCCCTTCTACCGGTTTAGGTACCGGAACACGAAACTCTGCTATCTCCAGAGGTTTTCTGGAAGCCCGCAGGATTGACTTTTCCAATGCCGACGCTAACTGAGTATAGGTCAGTATACTGGCTCGTATCCTACCGGAGACTTTCGTCTTATCGGTAGATTGCAATTTCCTCATTTGTTCAGCATGGAGAGTGCATTCTTCTCACTCTTCCAAAAGCATTTCCAAATTTTTTTCGGAGATGCCTCTGGGCTAGGATGATGGAACTGATCTCAGCTAGCTCCATCTCTCGTCAAAAAATCTACAAGAATATTTTCATGAGATTTTACTACAACAATATCATAAACATAATATTGACATAAAGCTTGTCATCTAAGTAATCTAGCCTTTTCAGGCTTTGATTCTATGTTATTTCTTAGGAAAGCTTTAACCTGTGTATTATCAACTTTTAAAGTAAATTTCTTTGCTAATAAGAATAAAGGCCATTTTTTAAAAGCATTTACTACTGCAAAGAATTCCTTTTCGTTGATATGCCATCTGATGGCCTCATTTTCGGCGAACAAACCACTACAATATCTGCAGGGTTCTTCTCCATATGGAGTGATTTTCATTAGGACCGCTGCCCACCAATGATCACTCGCATCTGTATAGAAAACCAGATCATCCTCATCCTGTGGTATTGAAAGTTTTGGAAGATTTCTACATTCTTCCTTTAACCTTTTTATCCCCTGTCGATGTTCTTATGTCCATATAAACGGAACATCTTTCTTTAGCAGATTACTAAAGACCTTCCTGTGTTTCGCGAGATCTTTAATGAACATTCCTACGAAATTAACAACTCCCAGAAAACTCTGAAGTTGTTTCTTCTCCTTCAATGTTTCTGAAAAATCCTGGACCTTTTGCACGATATGATCCTGTAAAGTAATTCCAGATTCATCGATCTCTATTCCCAAAAATTCCATTTTTTGGGTAGCAATTACTGCCTTCTTTTCTGACAGCACTAATCCCTCCTTGTAACAAGCATCTGCGAATAATTCAAGATGTTTGATATGTTCATCCATATCTTTTGATGCTATTAGTATATCATCAATATAGACGAACATAAAAGAAAAATAATCTTTAAAAAGATTATCCATCTTTCTCTGAAAAATCTGGGGAGCATTAGCTAACCCCATTGGCATTACGTTCCAAACGAAATGCCCTTGTGGTGTTGAAAAAGTTGTAAGTCTCTTGCTTTCTTCATCCATGCGAATCTGGTAGAAACCTGACTTGCAATCAAACTTTGAGAAGACCTTAGCATTACGTATGCAGTTAATAAGGTGATCTCTACTTGGGATAAAATATCCATCAAACTTTAGAATATCATTAATCCCTTTGTAATTAATGACAAGTCTAGATTTACCTCGCTTGATCTTACCATGTTTCCTTACCAGAAACCCTGGGCTACTGTAAGGCGAAACAGCTGGCTCGATTAACTTCATATCAAGGTGTTCCTTGATAATGATCCTCATATCCTCCTGATCTATCAAGTTCATCGGGATTGGTCTAAACCTTACAAACTCGTGCACCCTTTCTGGCTTCACCTTTAAGGTTGCTTTGAGCTGGTTCCTTTCCCACCATGCCAAAGGATTCTCATTGAAGCATCTCGAGATCTTCCTTTTGACATCTGCAAGGGACACCTGTATTTCAACCTTAATTTCTTTGTTAGAAATCAAAGCTGCCTTAAAGATATGAATTTCCTTAATTTGAAGATCATTTTCACGTATACAACTAAACACTGCTTCGCTGAACCTCCTTTGATCTTTCATCTTTGGTTGACGAAGTTTGCCTTCATCATTCATATCACCACGCTTGCTGCGAAAAGCTACTGGAATCTGGCGATTGAATGCTTTCCTCAGTCTCTGAACAATGATTTTATGCTTACAATTGGTGGTAAACACTAATCTTCTTTTCTGATTATCATGCGTGTATCTTTTGAACATCTGTAGGAAGTTATTTCCTAACAAAATATCCGCTCCCGTATCATGGAAATAGAATGGCGGAGTTTTAACCTTATACCAAGGTGTCTGACCTGCTCCCCCAATCAGTATTTCCACTTCTTTTACTCTTTTGGATAAGAGTAAAATTCTTTTAGAGAAATCTCTTCCAGCAATTTGAGGTAAATTATCCTCAACTTCTGCTGGGAAGATTCCCCTTCTTGCTGTGCATATTTCCGCACTTGAATCAATATAGGCCGAAAAGTATTCTGCCTTATATTTTTCGTATAACACTCCTATTGGAATGTAAATCGAGAATGGACTCGTCATACGATTAGGAGCCGTCTTTCCTTTATCGTAATTACCATCCCCTGGTCCATATGTTTCCAAGGCTTGAATCTTTCCAAAAAATCCCGCCCTAGAATCAGGACATCTTCTCGTCCTGCTCTTCCTTTAACCTCTACCATAAAACCCCCAAGATCAAGGGTTCCATTGTAATGTTTTACTTTTGGTTGCTGGAGATAATACAAGACCCCACATGGAAAATTATTTTCCCATCTTGTAGTATCAAATTTTATCGTCATCCCTCTCCATCCTTCTGGACATTTCAGATTAACTGAAACCTGAGCTTTCCATGGGAATTGGGGTTGACCTTCGTGGATAAATTTCCTCCCAAAAGGTTGAGATATAATTCTATCTCCTTGGAAGGATAATCTTCCTGAGCTTATCTTAAGACTTTGATCATGTCTTATGACAGACCTCTCTTGTATTCGAATGTTGACTTCCCTTTTTTGTGGGATCTCCATTCTGTCAGGACCAATAGCTGTGGTCACTTTCTTGAAGATATCAGGTATCTCGATGAACTGCTTTCTCAAAAATAACTCTGTATGATGAGAGTTGGAAAGCGCATATGATATCTGATATGTTATGGAATAAGGTGTATTTCCCTCATCCAATAACTCCTTCCTTTTAAAGTCCTGATAAAGGGTCAGAGCTTTACTGAAACCTGAGTCGTTGAGATTGTAAGCGATTTTGGGATAGACAATTCCCACGACTTGGCCAGCACAAAGATTCTCTGCGATGGTTCCCATCACCGAATCTTGTAGGTTTTTGATCCTCCTATCACATATAACTATGTCGATTGGAGCATCAATTTCTATGAACATCGTGGATTTGAGAACTAGTTGTATTGCCCTGATATGAATCCATCTCATCTTTTCGGCAATTTCTGGTTTGAGTTTTTCCAAATCTTCACGGATGTCGCTTGCTGGAATCAATTGCATCTCCACTTGATTCCCAGTAAACTCGATCGGAAGTGACATCTCTCGTCTAGTGATTCCGTAGACGATATGATGTTTCCTTCTTCCCAAACTGAAATTCCTCAGAACTTCGTCTAGGTTGCTGGCATTAAAACCTTGATACTTCTGAATGTTCAAGGTTTTCTTCATAATTTTGTCGATCAGGTTTGGCGAGATCATCGTTCGACTAGAGAATCTCGTCCGATCTTCTCTCTCTTGATGACAAGACTCAACTTCAGTCTGAAGATTTTGTAGATCCATCAGAATATTCATTTTTGCTAAGAATCTCTTCTTGCTCGTATATACTCTCGTCTGAGGGTATATCTTCAAACTGGTACACTTGTACCAATTCCTGGTAATATATGGCATCTTCGATGTCTGGAGTAGACTCGAACCTTCGCATGCCTCTCTGCTCGTTTTCTGGGCAATTTGTTGAAATATGCCCCTTTGCTCCGCAGGTCCAGCAATTACAATCTTTAAAACTTTCATTAGCTCTGGTATGAGCTTTCTAAAAGTTTTCTTTGCTGGAGTTCTGGATCCTTGGAACGAACCCCTGCTTCTAGCTAGTCCGCTTCTTTGTCCAGTTTTGTATGATCTAGCCTTCTGTCTAGACCACATCGTCCTTGGCTTCCAAGATCTTCCTCTAGGATTTCTTTCTTTGGAATAGGGTTGGTACCTATTCTTTTGTCTTTTGGTTATTGATGGCTCGCCCCCAATAACAACTGAAAGATCATTATCTTCACAGTTCAGATGAGCTGCTTTGTTGATTCTTCGCAGCTTCTTCAGGTTTTTCTGAGCAGTAGCTTGTTGACACCACTCTGAAAGCTTTTGATGTACATAAGACATCCTTTTGGCGATGCTATCATTGCCCTTGGGGATATAATCCCTTATCATCATCTCCTTCCATGGACTCGGAAATTTCAAGAAGAAAAATTTCCTTTGCGATCGTCTCATCAGCTTTTGACTGATGTTGGTAGATCGTAAAGAGCTGAAGAAATTTATTGAGCGCCTTTTGATCTAAGACTGTAAGTCTTAGATTATATAACGCCAATAAATACTTTCTTCTTTTTTCTCTATCGAATCTCTCATAGTATCCTTCTCCAATGAAGTGGTCTTTGAAAAGGACACTCATCCTTCGGATAATTTCCGAGTAGGATTTTTCAACGAAGCATTGATTTTTTACTTCGAGGTAGAATCCTTCCCAGGCGATTTTTACCACGCCTGCAAGACTGGTTTCGAGAATTTTAACCAATCCTTCTTTGTTAACGTCGAGAGTAGCTGCTGCGATTCGCATTGCTCCCCCCCATTCATCGATCACTGATTCTCGATCTTTGAAGCTAACTTCATCAAGATCAAGCATCACTCCATATGGATGGATGGGATCCAGGGTGGCTTTTCCAACCGGTGAATCTTGGATTCTAGGTTGTCGTCTCCTTCTGGTTCTTTCCATTAGTATGGCCTCGTCTGGTACCGTCGAGGTATACGAGGCTCCGACATGAAAATCACGAGCTTCTCTCATCACTTCTTCCGGTGGCGGTGGTGCTTGTTGATTTAAAGGCAACGTTCCATGTGCAGCATTTCCTTCCACCATTTGTTGGTTCATCTTGAGATCAACCATCTTCATGTTAGCAAAAGATTCTGCTAACTCTTGTAGATCTTCAAGTCCGATTCTTTCAAGGTTATTCATGATTTTTCACCTTGAAATAATCGTACATATCTTTCAACTTGAGGATCTTTGTCTTTCTCCTTTACTGGTAAAGGATAGTTTGGCCCTTCGGTGAATAACATCTTGTTTCTTGAACGAGATCTGATCTGCAATTGGCCTACTCGACTCTGAATATCTCGCAAGATGGTTAGAATTTCATCTTGTTGAGTGGATATTCTGTTTATCTCCTCGGGTAATCTGTTCAGGCGGTTGCCATAATTTTGCACCGTCTTCTGAATTTCCTTTAAATCAACCGAGAATTTTGAATTATCAGGGTTGATTTCTTGGAAGACTGGAGTAAACTCCCATCTTTCTTGACTCATTAGAAATGGATTGAATGTCCCATTTCCCTTTGCTGGTTCACCTCTTGTTGAAGTGAATGGCCTACTCGGAGTAGATCTTGGTATCTACTCATCATGACGATGATCCGTAGACTTTCCTCTACGGATACAGGACCATGAGTCCCTTCATCCAATTTGTCCGCCCAAAAAAGAAATTTTTCTTGATGCTTTCTTGTAGTAATATCCAATTTTTGGAGAAAATACCTATAACAGAAGTATCTCGGACAATTGACCGAATCCATATTTTCTTGGAAGTCTCCTCCGTTAGGATAAATACTTATGTTGTAATAGATTTTTTATATAATTCCTTAATAGACCTAGGGCTCTGATACCAATTTTAGAAGTGTATTTTAATGCCAAGATTTATCTCAAAACATGCAAATAAAATATCAACATGTTCTAATTTCACTGAGTACTATGCTCAAAATTTTTCATAAAAACCCGGTCGTGAAAAACAAAAATCCGGTCGGTACATATTCAAAACCCGGTCGATCTTGGTCTCAAAACCCGATCACTATTCCTCAACCCGATTTTGATTTTAATATGAAAATCATCCTTCTTTTAATTTTTTATTACCATCTTCAAATATTTTGAGCATCTTACTAATTGAAATTATTTTGAAATATTAATTATTAACTAACCATGTATATAATAGAGTATTTTGAATATATAAGTATGGGTAAAAATAGTCCTTTTGGGCATATTTCCAATAAATTTTAGGAAGAGCACATTTTTCATGTAAGAGTTACACAATAGGGCATTTATCATAATTATAAAATTAACTGTTCTTGAAACTCGGTGACAAACAGAGTTCAGTTCATTATAAAACTATTAAAAAAATCTAATATTTATAAAAAATAAAATATTTATATTTCATAAAAATATTTATTACCTTGAATTTAAATACATTTTATTTTGAATTATTGATAAGAAAAAGTTATTTATATCAATTTATTATTGATTTTTTAAATTCATATTTTATTATATAAAAAAGAAAATAAATTATTTTTTTTAAAATTAATTTTTTTAACCGATTATATTATAATTCACCGGTACCAAACCAATCAGAAACCGATTATCCAATATAACTAGCAATACGGTACACAATGCAATGAAATATCACTCTTTAAATTTTGAATAAATTGACACCCCTAGTCCAGTCGAATAAATATTTGACTACTAAACTCATTTATTAAATTATTTGTATATTAACCGAATTGCTAAAGGACAAAATATATTGAGAACTGCAAATAGTGAAAAACAAAAGCGGCATGCTACAGAGTTACAAGCACTCTACCACTATCTCAACAATATTAGATTTTTAAAAAAAAGTAAGTAAATCTTTCTATCACAACCTGAAATTCATTTAGAATAAAAATAAAAGAATAAAAAATTCTTAGAAAAAGACGAGAATAAAAAAAAGTGATGGGAAATGAGAAAAGGGAGGGTCACCTGAAGAATAGAGAGCAGGTGGGGAGTATCAATAATTTGAGAAGAGAGCAACAGCACGAACGTACTACCTCGATGAGCACCAAGATGAGGCTGCGCCTTCCTCAACGCCTCCACCAAGGTACCACCACTTGATGCACGGGCGCCCATGACCTTATTATTCGCTCGCTCGTGTTTCGATCTCGTACCAGGATACCCCATTTTCAACGTCATTAATTGTCTGAGCGGTAAGACTCTTTCTTGCGACGGCGGCAGCTGAGCAAACGACGACGTTCTTGAATTTGCCATGTTTGATCACTGCAGAGAGAGAGAGAGAGAGAGAGAGAGGAGTTAATGTTGTGTTTTGTACTACAACTTACAATACAAGTGGTCGCATATATAGATAAATAGTCTGATGAGTCCACGCTGCACTAAGATTCAAACTTTAATTTGTATACATACTCGACAAAAATGCATGCAATTACATAGTCCACCACTTCATAAGTATACAGGCCTTTAGGCTTTGACGCGTCACTGTAACATATAATAAAATTTTTGATGATGATATGTTTCTCATTTATCAAATTTACTTCTCCTGTCCTTCTATTGATATTTATATATTTTAAGTACATAAATTAAAAAAATGTAAAATATAAAAGGGTATACAATTTTAAAAAAAAAAATACTTTCTTTTTTTTAAAACAAATAAATAATCAATAATAATACCAAGACAAGTCTATATAATGGAATTGGAGGAAGCATCAATAAGAATATAAGATACTCGAATTGTTTAGGTTGTTGAAAAGGCGTCACTACAACACGCTAGAAATTGAAAATGGTTTCATGCTAGAATAAACTTAAAAACAAACAGATTATAGAAGTGACACAAAATCCCACTGTTTATATGTATTTGAAACGGTTCAGGAATGTATTGTGGTGTGCTAGAAATTGAAGGCTTCTACATAGAAGAAATTGAAGACGTGCACTAAAATATCTGGACTCCCTTGGACAAAAGTGAGGTTGCAATTCAAATGATAGATTTGTGACCACCTATTTTGATGTAACTGTTACCAATCAAAACTATATAAGGAAAAATTAAAAAAAAAATACATAGGCGAACAGACTTTTGCAAATCATGGCCTGCTCAGATGGAAGGAATCGCAAATTTCCAATCCTTTCACCTACACAAAAACACAGAACAACTATACATCAGAGACATGTATAAATTGTTATTATGTAAGGTAGGAAAATCAAAGAAAACTTACCACTTTCAAGTGGATATCCTGTCCAGGAAAAGAGACGTAAGAATAATTGCAACTGGGCTGTGACAATGAAAGACAATATATGTATATTTGCTGACAGTAAGGCGCTCATATTACTTAGACTTGCCGACATAAATTTCCATCACAAAAAGAGAGAGCGAGATAAAGAGAGAGACTACACCCAGCTGAAACATGCATAATACTACATAACTAGGGATAATATTCAAAGATATTGGAGTCTACATTGATCACAATCAATTCCAGGAGACTGTAACGGCTGCTTCTAACAAGTCGGCGGGGGCAATAGGTCAGCTAGAACTAGGGTTAGTCAAAAGATGGGATTAACAACCTGGTGCCCAAGTGAAAACGTATCTGAGCTAGAACCAGCATCTAATAAGAAAATAGTTTAATAGGTTTACAGTAGTGATGCAACAGATAGAGTTTGGATTAGGAATGAGTCTTTAATACCAATTAAACCATCTCCTCTGCTTATATGCGTTCTCTTTCTTTGGAGCTAAAATTATCCTGTCCGCATGGGAGACGGCCCATTTGCTAAAATCTGATGAAGCAACCAGCCCTTCCAGAGCTTTGCGAGTGGACTCCCTAGTGAAAGATTCCCATTCTTCCTTCGCAAATTTCCTTCTATCAGGTGTATCGTGGAATGAAGAGTAGAAAGTCTCCGAATCTGTTATAGGAGACTTACTAGTCTCACCTGAGAGAATGGCTAAATGTCAGGAAGTGATTGTAGTGACAAAAAATTCGTAGTATTTAAATTGATAGAAGTCAACCTCGGGAAGGAGTAGACGAAGTTCTCATTGAAGGCTTGGAGACAGAAATATTAGCAATTGGTGATCCATATGGATAAGCAGGTTCTCTGATATTGATCATGGTCGGTCTACTGAACTTTCTGCAGGACCTTTCATTATTATCAAAAAAAAATAAAAATATGTGTGCGTGTTTTGGTCTAACGGTATGAAGTTAATGCCCGAGGCCAAAGGCCCCAGATTAAAGTCCTCCGTGGCAGTCTTTACAAATTAATTTATCACCAATTAAAAAAGGAAATGAAAAATTGAAAACCATTGTTCAGAAAAATAAAACATGCACAAAAGTTCCATAAATAAGGCTTAACCCATGTCGGCCTTCACAAATAAAAAGGAACTATTTTGCTTAAAGACAGGTGTTGCTGACTCACTTGTAAGCATGGCGAACAAGCTTTTGTTGAAAGGCTCTCAACCCCAAGGAGAAAAAAATTCCGCCAATCAATGCATCTATTGCCAATAAAGGATCTATACAGCTCTGGAAAACAAATCCATGATCACTTTATAGATAAAATTATTTCTGAAAATGGGGTGATCACAATACATTAGTAAGATGGATTCAGAAAACCTGAAGGATCAGGACGGAGGCGATAATACGAATTGACCAAGTGACAAAGTGAGATACACCACGATCAATAGATCCATCCTCTTTGAGTACAAGCTTGCGCACAACCCAAAACCCCAACCAAGATCCAGCAATTAGAAGGAAAACTAGCAGTAATATAACCAGCTGCACAGCATATATAGCACACTGCATGCATTAGTACAACGAGGGATATACAGTATACCATCAATAAATAGTTGGAAGCCAACTTAGTTTATAACAAATTAACAAGCAATTCAAAACTGCAATTTAACCGGTGCCTCCGCTAAATCAAAGGAAAGTAGCAATTATACTAGAGCATAACATTAAAAGGTAGAGTTCTAGATCATTAGGAAAGATGTGAAATAGAAAAGGAATATATATATATGTGTGTGTGTGTGTGTTGTATAGCTAACTTATGAGCAAACAAAAAAATATCATAATTGTGATAACCAATAAGATTGCATTTGATCCCATCATCATCATAATTTCGACCTAGGCTAGGATACTACATGGTGACATCATGGCATCAAGAGCCACGAGAAACTATATCAGATATTTGTGATCATTATATTCTAAAGAGAAACTAAAATAATCGGATATAAGAGACTTACATACAGGATCATACATATCTTCCGAAAGTCCAATTTCTACCAATAATGAACGCAGCAATTTTGGCACATAGCGAAGTAGAAAGGTTCCAAGGCCAACCTGAATATAATTAATCAGTCACGTTAATAATAGCATACAAATAACCAATAGTGTAGGCTAGTACGCAAATTTACTTACAAAGGAAGAGTATAAAAATATTGCAAGTGAGCTTTTTCGACCAGTTGGAAGAAGCTTCATCCCCTGTGTCGATGCAAAATATGATTAGTAGATGGACTAAGAGTCAAAGAGATAGTAGGTACAAACTGCAGCTTGTAATAATATCAAGTCATGTCCTTATAATGTTTATCTCACTTATGAATCAGTGCCTGATTGTATTATCATGAAGATATTTGTTTTAATCATGGGAAAATTTGTTACTGGGGATCTATAGTTGTAATAATTACATAAGAGACTGAGAAGCTGAAAACAGAAAACTTATACACCTACCTGGAAAAGGACCATTAATATCACAAGAAGAATCCCTGCAGCCATGGCACTACTGTAATAGAAAACTAAGGAGTTGCTGAGGAAGGAAGCCCAACTCATCAAAACTATTCCAAAAACGAGGAATAATATCCTATACAAAAAGAATTCTGCAAAAGGGCATCAACTATTGTGAGTGTGTGCAAAAATATCGGTCTAAGGGAGGATTATGCATATAGATTGTAGCTTCAACTAAGCGAGTAGTGTTTCTGATGAATACCAAATACACATTCATGCATGTGAAATGACGATTAAAACTTCACAAAAATAAAGAGTTCTGTGGGCAAATCAAAAGAATGCGAAGAAATTAACTTTAAAATATCAGTATTAAAAATTACACCCAAAAAATACGAAGATGACAATGAAGATGAAAAGCAAAAAAAAGACAGTTTTTCTAATCAATTCGCTGCATGTTCAAGCATAATCTGATATTTGAAAGCACTAAATATTGCTAAACACAAGTTAAAAATCAATTTTGCTGCTTCTAGGAGTTCTGTGCCAACACCCATCAAAAACGAAGGAGAAAACAATAGCAATCGATAAGAGAAAACTAAACAAAAGGACATAAAGATATCATAAGATAGTATTACCAAATAAAATGTGATCAAGGAGTTCAAACCTTCATCCAGAGAGACTTGAAGATTTCCCGAGTAAGACACTCCCATCCTTATGTCTAAGACTTTGTGATCAAAAGGAGACATTGGTTTAATCCATAACCCATTTGAAAGCCTTTCCCACTTGTCATGAGAGCACATTCCTATCGCAAGAGATGCATTCCTGCAGTTAATAAGCATGTTATTGAGTATATAAAATAATTATTATATCAAAGCGTATTTGTGTGTCAGAACTTGGGGAAAAAAGAAAGAACTGAAAATGCTGCCCATAAGTGAGTACCTCCCTAAAATGATAATATATGTTACATTTCCAACGATAGCTTTCAATAAGATGAAGATGAGAGATGAGATATGTTAATTTTGTCACTTCAAAAAGTTTAAACATTCTCTCATTTAATTCACTTACATCTTAATCTAAGATTTATTCATCAGGAGACTGGAAGCTTTTGCAACCACATAGTAGCATGATTAGCAAATAGATCCAACTTTCAGCTAGCAATACATTTCCAATAGGAGAAAAACAGGAGATCTCAGAGCTCGGTAACACTCAATACTCAATAGTCAATTTAAGAAACTAAATAAACTACAACCATAGATTGCTGAAACAGAGTGAAGCAGCCAAAAGCACAAATTTTGAGTAATTTAGTCCCATCCAAACACCTTACCTGTGGAAACAGACATCTATATTTGGTGGACGGCCACTTGAGGCTTCAGATGAAACTTGTACCTTCATGGAATTGGCAAACTTGTTCAAATGTTTAATCCTTGGCAAACCATGAATTAGAACTCTCTCACATTTAACTTTAGCTCCAGGCTTGGAACCTGGAGAATTTTGTACTATGAGTCTTGGAGATAGCTGCATTGTCGCAGTCCCATTAATAGCTGAAACAAACAATGGGCAAGCCATAAGCTAATATATGAATATATGAATGATAGCTTAACAATCATGTTCGTTCTCTAAAAGTAACATAGAATTCACAGATTAGTTCTCAAATTCATGTCAATTCTAGAACTGCATTTGCAAGAATCTAGATAAGCAATTCTAAATCCTCATTGGAGATTCATAGTTGTTCGGATTATAAAAGGCCAAAAATCAAAAGAATTTAATGTCTGCAGAAGTCAGTTCCCGCTTAAACATATCTTCAAAAAAAGAATATCGATTTTAGGAATTCAAGTTCCAAGTAGAATATGTAAAACCATATACAGAATCAACATTCAACTCACATAAGAGTGCAACTTAAATCACAATCAGAAATTTCCATAGCGGTGAAAACTCGTAAGTATGATGCATTTATTTCAAGCACAAAACATCGAATCTTCGATGTTTACATTTGTTCCTTCAGGTAAGAAGAGGGGGAAGATAAACCTGAATAATTGGTTACCCTAAATCGTGGAGAGCGCTTACCTAAATCGAAGTCAGAAGCAGCAACCACAGAGAGAAACATCAAATATGAGACGATTATAATCCGTGGTGGAGTTACGGTAACCATTGGTGGTGAAATGAAGAAATTGTAGATGCAGAAGAATTGGGCGGTAGGGGAAGTTGTGCTATTTCAGAAAAGAAAATTCGTTTAAGGCAGTGAAGAATGAAGATGAAGAAGGAATCATGCGCTTAATTTGAATTTCCCTTTTTTATTCTACTTAATCACTCTTCTTTTTCTTTTCCCATCACAAGAGTAGTCAGTAGTTGGTGGGGTCCCACAACCCAAACAACGACTCCGTTTACTTTGTTCGTACCCGAATCCTATATTCTTATTTTCGATTTGAATCATCTACAAATAAAAGATATTCTTTTACCTTTTTTTTTATAAAATAATTTCACGAAATATTTAATACTTTTAAAAATTTATATATTTTATTTTGTAATATCTTTTATCCATTAAAAATACATTTTATAAATTTTTTTAAATATGTACCGACTTTATCACAATACACTTTTTATAAATAAAAAAATAATTTATATTATTATTAACTTGTTTATGATCTATGAATTTATTAACCCCATTTTTTTTCTTTAATATCATTTCTAATTTAGGTGTTTGAATGATGTAAATTGGCAACAATAAGATGAAACAATATAAATAAAGCTATTGAAATTCGGTTGTAAAATTAGAATAAGTCTTACAAACTTCTATAATCGTAGAAAGTTTAGCTACTCATATTGAAAATAATATTGGAATAAAATAAAATAAGCATAAACATTTGTTGTAGAATTTTTTATCTTCGGTTTTCAATCTTCGATCGCCAACTCTCCATTAGAAAATAAAATAAATCTATTCTAAAATTATCTCTAAAATCTATGAAATTTAATTATCTCTATGGCTCCACAATAATATGTATTTATAGATCTTGCAGCTCAGAAAAAGATAAATCTATATCTATCCATAAAGAAATCAGATAAGGATGAAAAATAATTCAAAGATTCAAAACGCGCGCAACTTCGGCTATCTCTATAATATGGTCGTCGAAGTTGAGCCAAAAGATTCCAACAACTTCAAAGACCAAAATGGCGATCGCCAAAGTTGTTGTCCAAGAACGGTGACCGCTCCCCCGTGGTCACCGAAATTGTTGTCTTCATCCCAAGCTCTGAATTTTCTTGTCTGTGCATTCGTACATCGATCCTTGGTTTATTTCTTGGTCCAACTTGGCTCGCCATTCGTACTACTACGCCTCCAACATATTATTTTCCATAAAAACCTATGCAAAAACATAAAGCACGACACAAACGTAATATGAATACAAAATGAGAACAAACACAATACCACATGAAATACGACAAAATAAGACATGGAATAGAACTAAAAGTATCAAGCGGGACATATAAAATGAGTGTTTCTCAACTTTCTCAAACTCAAACCATTGTTCGTCCTCGAACAATGAGAAGAACACAAATTAATAAACACTAATGGGGTGTAAACGAAGATCATCAATGCCTCAAATCACGAAAACAATTATTGATTCAATGCACCTTTTTAACTCATTCCCATACGATAAACAACAAAAGCAATCCCAACAATTAAAACTTACAAGTTCTCACGAAAATAATATATCGCTCCACACTCGACTCTTTTGAAAGAGATTATAAACACTCATTGCATCAATGCAATCATACTTACCATAGACTTGTAAATCCTCTACTTTTTCGATCGCTTTTAAGTGTGCAAGAACCGCAATCAATTAGGGTTTTTTAATGGCTTTTAATTTAAGGAAATTGATTAAGAACATGAAATATTTGGCTAAGTGACTGAAAACAACTATCCTTACTAATTATGAACTTGTCCTTCTATAGTCCTATCTTGCCAACTCATGTTTGATTTAATTGTATCAATTTCTTTTCTTTTTCACTCAATATTTTCAATGCTCATTACTAGGTAAATAACGCTTTCAATAATCTCTATGTTCGATCTCTTATACTCACTTTTATTATTACTATTTCTTTTTTCTTTTTTTTCGAGCTTATGAGACTTCAAACACCTATTCACATAGAGAACATGATTAACTCATTTGACTGATAACATGGTATATAATCTAACCAACCCAATATATCTACCAATTCTTCAATACTTTTCATCACCCAAGGTTAAGAATATAATGGATATAATGACTTAAAGTGGGACACAATGGATAATATTAATTTAGGGTATTGTTTGGGAGAATTGTGGCTAATCAAAGATGACCTAAAATCATTTCACGGTTTTTGGCACGCACCTGCAGCTTCAAAACAAATACCAAATCAAGTTTTATAAGTTAAGATCACATGCATGATAGAATCATATCCAAAGAATATAATAATGCATCACAATATGGCATTTTAAAGCTCAAATAATCACAAGGGTCAATACTCACAAGTTTTTAACAGTTGGAATCAACTTTTGATATATCACGATAAAGACAAGCCTACAAAGTGATCAAATCATCATTTTAAAAATAGTTTATCAATGGTCATCAGAAAATCACTTCAAGTACAAATAATAAAATTCATAATACGTGTCCCATTACACGACTCAAGCAATAAACGACATAACAAAATGACATAACAAAACACAACGCGAAAAGAAAATAACAAAAACCACTAGCAGACTATCTAGTGGGGTGAATCGTATATCGTATCCCTCTCCCCCTTCCCCAAAATTATTTTAACACGTAGTGAAAAATAAGTTTGGAGGAAAGATAAAGTTATACGATATATGATTCACACATACAATGACTCATTACAATAATGGTGGTGGTGGAGGCTAGTAATGGCTGTTTCGTGCAAATATAACCTTAAGTACGTGGCGTTGTTTAGACCAGACCCACTGTCCGATAAAGGGATTCAGTAACGGGCACGAGGAATATTTCCAACCGATATACTTAAAGGAATGTGTCGTGCTTAATGAACTATACTACTCGCAATTTGGACGAGATCATTGTTATTAGTGTGATTAAGCATAACCCAAGTCGTATTCTCAAGGAAGGCTAAACAGGGCTTCATTCACGTTGAAGAACAGGAAAGCAGTTAAAGAATGGGGTTTTAATTTTTTAACTACTCTAATTAATTAACTAGGCAAGAAGGATTAAAGGAATATAAATGCGAACTATCTAGGCAAGAATGAAGAAAGCAATTAAATTCTAAATCTAAGAACGAAGAATTAAAGAGACTGAATCTAAACATGCCTTGAATTGATTGAATAACATGATTGAAAGATTTAAATTACTGAATTGAAAATTAAACAATAATAAGGCAGAAAGGAAATAAATCATAAAGCGATAAAGAAAGCAATTAACGAACTCACTGATTGAACCAAAAGATACTGCATTAAAAAGAACTCTGGGTTTGTTTCACGAATGAATCCACAACTGAATTAAAAGAGAACAAGAAATAAAATCTGGACTAAGTGTTTTCTCTCGTGGTCTAAACCCTAGACTAGAACTAAAATATGGAGAATAAGCCCCCCCAAAATATCACGCGTGGGCATTTAAATAGGTGTGGAGAATTGCGCCAGGGTAGCGCTCGCTAGGGGGTTAGCGAGCGCTACCCCAACGTTCTGTCTTGGTGGAGTGCGCAGGGCCAGCGGTCGCTGGGGGCTAGCGACCGCTGGCCCCCAGTTCTGCCTTGGGTGAGTTGCATGGGCTAGCGATCGCTAGGGGGCTAGCGACCGCTAGCCCCATGTTCTGTCCTCTCTTCTTTTTTTTTTAGCGTAGCCCAGCGCTCGCTAGGGGCTAGCGACCGCTAGCCCCACGTTCTGCCTTCTCCACGCCTTTTCTTCACATTTCTTCGTCTTTTCGTCTCGTTTCTCCTCTCGAGCCTTGTTAGCTCTTAATGTCGATCTTTCACCTACAAAGTAGCAAATAACAGACCCAAGCATCAACTTGATCGATAATATCAACCAATACTAATCCAAATTACGAGAGAAATGAGACCAAAAACGAATAAAACAATGGCCCTGACTAATCTGGTATGCCTTGAAACAAGACATCATATCAAATAGAGCATGATGATGTTGTTAGGCTGCCTCCTGCTACTCATGGTGGGCCTGCTGTCGGGCCCACTCCTGCTCCTACTGCGCGTGGTAGGCCTGCTGTCGAATATCTTAGCCATGGTCTAGTGTCCCTCTTCAAAATCTTAATCCTATATTTAAAATCTCCACAACAAAAGAAGATGTATTAGAAGTTGTTGGTCCCGAAAGAGCTAGTTTGGTGTATGGGGGGG
>JAPKLX010000120.1:67727-166364 GCA_026898415.1 Leonotis leonurus
GGGGGGGGAAATACACCAATTCCAACTTTTTAGGTTTTCTTGTTTTTGTTTTTAATCAATAAGGTTTAAGCAATCTTAGAATATAAGAAGGCTTGAATTAGCAAGAAGGTTCTTCGTGTCCAGAAGAATCAACTTAGCTCAAGTATACCTTATGTGTAAAGTAACAGTTAATAAGAGAAACTTGAACAAGTTAATCTTGATTAATGTTGTGTGCGGAATTCGGTGGTTAATGCTCTTATGTTGAAAACGTTTTCTTAATCAATAGATTAGAGATAAACAAGTTTAGTGCAATTATGAAGAAGATGAGTATGAAGTAAAACAGAAAGTAAAGAACGCAAGAGTTAACGTGGTTCGGGATAAACCTCCCTACGTCCACGGCTCGATCAAAACTAGATCGAAATCAACTAATGTCTCCTTTCTTTTTACTCGTTGAGTACGAGCCACAAGCTTTATCAAAACTAGATAAATACTTGTGATTACACTTCTTCTAGATTGAAAGCTACAATCTAAAATATTACAACCTTTGGATCAAAACTAGATCCTTAACTTAGAATAATGTAAGAACAAATTTCCAGAAAGTAATCTTCAAAAGATGAACACTCAGAGAATTCGTAGATGGAGTGTTTTTAGAACGATGAAAGCTTTGAAGATATTTGAGCAGAGTTTTGGCTTTGATTGCTTGAATTCTCGTTCTTCTTTCTGGAAGTGAAGGTGGTATTTATAGCCTCAATGAAGAAACTATCCGTTGGAGACGATGCCTCTATTTTCAACGCATTAATGGCGGCATTAAATGCATGTCAGAGTTGTTGAAGCACGCGCTGCCAGGTTGAGAGTGGTTACCACCTTTCACGCAATTTCCCAATGTGTTGCCATACTGGTAATGATTGATTTTACAGAGATATTTGAAAATCTTGTACATCATTCCTTAAAACATACCGTTGATGTGACAACACACTGAGTGGATGACTTATGACTAATTTAGGTAAGTCGGCAGTCCACCAAAACTGATAGGAAGAGCTTTTCTCTCGCTGTTTGTTGAGCATGTGCTTTTTCCTTTTAGAATAGAACAGCTCGCTGTTCTTTGGTGAGTTGAGCAGCTCGCTGTTCCTACCCTTTTTGATTACTCACTGTTCCACCTTCTTGGATCACTAGCTGTTCCACCTTCTTGGATCCTTCACACAGCTCGCTGCTAATTCATCACAGCTAGCTGTTGATGCTTTGTTGTTTACTAACTGTTGTTTATTCATTGTGCTTCCTGCTTTATAGAACACAGCTCGCTGTAGTCTTCCTTTCTTGGAGAGCAGTGAAATAAAAAATTGAACAGATAGTGGACTACTATCTGTTCCAATATCATATGTTGATCTCTTCACATCTCGCTGTAGAAGTCTTCACTCGAGCACTCGCTGCTTTCTTTTCTTGACACAGCTCGCTGTAGTCTTCCTTTGCTGTTAAAATTTCTAGCTGTCTAAATAATCTGAGTCAAACTGTTACCATTTAACAGCTAACTGATGAAAACGCTATCTTGCCTTCTTTCCTCATGATTGATCTTTTCTAAGGCAATATGAACAGATAGTGCTTTCATCGTCTATCTGTTCATTTTTACAAACTACTTAAAAACTAAGATCTTAACAGGTAGATCAAAAATAAGTATGACAGCGGCCTGTCTTTAAACAGAACATATTCTAAATCTAAATAAGAATCTTTTAATGCGAAACTAGAATACTTATAATAAAATGTCCAGGAAAGCTTTTAAGAATAATACAGATAGTAAAACTATACGATCTGCTTCTTTTATAATTTAGCATATTCCTTAACAGAGGACATTAAATACTAGTCTTTAGAAATCAAGCTTTTAACTAAGTGTTGTTTCGAATAACATCATTAAAACAATATAAACTTGAGGGGTTCCCAACAATTTCCCCCTTTTTGATGATGTCGAAACCACACTTCACAATTTTCCTAAGTGTTGAAACCACAGTTAGTAAATGCAAAATTATAAAGCATTAAATAACAGGTGAAAACATTGCCTGGACAAAGAGTTATTGTCATCAGGTTGTTTTAGAATCAAAACACTTCAACCTTTTCATTCATAGCAATTTCTGTTATTACAGATACAGATATTTTAGAATTGACAGCTCGCTGTTATAATATTGAATGAAACGTTAAGTACAAAAACTTCATTTAGGAGGTTGGCTTTGATCAGCAGATTGTTTCTTTAGAAGCTCAGCCATCTGTGCCCTCCTTTCTTCTACCATCTCCCTTCTCCTTAGCATTAACGGAGGCAAAGACGTTTGGGGCGAAGCTAGTGTCACACTCGACCACATATTTGTGTGTGTTGATATAGTAGCATCCTCTCCACGTTGCAAGAATTTGTTGACGTGGAGCATGTTGTCGCCGCCAAAATGGTGGTAGGGGGTTTGGGGTGAAGTGTGGGTTTGCATCGTTGTGGATTTTTGTGCTGGCATAAAGGCATGGTTGGGGAGCCATCGACCATCCACTATAAAAAATAATGAAAATAATGACGGAATTAATGACGGATATGATATTCGTTCTTAAACAACGACAGAGTAACAACGTATTAACAACTAATTTTTTTATGCGGCATCTACAATGTACTTACAACAGATCTACGACAAAATTTTGGCTTGAAATTTCCCACAAAAAACAACGACGGACAGTCTGTCGGTTATTAACAACGAAATACACATCCGTCGTTGTTTTAAATTATGTCAATAAAAATAAATAAATATTTATTTAAAAAAGATCAACAACAGAATTATTTGTCGTTGTTCAGTCGTAATATATCGTATTCTATTAAAAATAAAAATTAAAAAATCAACAACGAATAATTTCATCGTTGATCCATCATTAAGTTTAATTTAGTCGCGACATTAAACCCTTCTTCCCCAATTTCTCCCAAATTGAAGACCTAAATCAAATTCTCTCTCTCTCGTCGTTGAGACGACCGCCATCATTTTTTCATCGATCAAGTATGTCTCTCTATCTCTCTCTCGGTCATTTCTAACTATGTGAAAATCGATAGATTTCACCAGTCATCCACCTCCGCACCTGCTTTTCGCCACCCACCTTCACATCGGTATGTCCTCTCTATCTCTCTATCTCTCCATCTTTTGATTTTTCACCGTAAACCCCTTCTCCGCCTCTCTCCGTCTGTAGAAATCTCAAGCCAACCTTCCTACAAGAGATCTTTTATTAACATCAAGATTAGATAATTAGATAGAAATGAGAGCTCAAGTAATTTCTTTGTTTTCAACGCCTCCTAATTTTCAGGTTTTAGTCACTTCAACAACCTTCAATGGTTATATTGTTATCCAAAGTACAAACGACATGGATGTTTATTGTTCGAATACTCGTTAGTCCAGTACCATTGATGTCCAATAGCTTTGATATTAATATTTGGATCTATTACCACCTCGTCCATTGAATATAAAAGAGCAAATGATGGTATAGCAATGAGCTAAATGAATCTTGCCGGGGGACTAGCCAATCATGTGGGGACAATCAGGTTCTTCAAACTCCGGCCGTATATAAAGGAATAGAGAAATTACCATATCTCCATTTATAGCTTGGAGTTACTCTTCGATCATCACTTATTTTCTCTAGTTTCGATTGAATATTTTGTAAGAGAACTCGTGTCTTTGTTCTCATATGATATTTATTGTTGATTTTTGAGTGATTCTGACATAACATACTTCTAGGTGGAAAAAGTAAAGGTAAAAAAGATTCAAGGCAGCTTCTGCTTCGCCGCCTCCACCACAACAACAACACCAATCGACCGTTGTCGTCACCGTCATCTTTCCGTCTAGGTATGCTCACTCTTCTCTCTCTCTATCTCAGCCTCTTTCTCATATCTAATCTTCTCCAACTCTCTTTGTTTCAGGCAGCTCGAGTCTCTACACCACCACCTCTGTTGCACCCATGCTCAGTCTCCATCTCCGACCTACTTTCCACTTGTTTTTCTCCATTCCAAGGTTAGTAACTATGAAATTAGTTTGTTTTTCAAGGATTTCACATCTCGTAATATCAATATAAATTATATGAATCAACTTCATGCTAATATACTCATAATCTTATGCAAGCTCGAGTGCATCTTTTCTCCTAGCTTATTCAATTGCATGAAACATTTTTCAGTTTATTTAGCCAAAGCTATTAATGGAGGACCGGGTCATTATATATAGATGTATCACTTCGAAAGGTATGTATTATCAATATTCATTAACTTTGTAAATATATAAATAAATATTCATTATTAATTGTGTAATCTTATTAATAGGTACCTACGTACATTGAAAAATAAAGTGAAGGACAAATCAAGTGTTGAAAGTTCCATTTGTAATGTGTATTTGGTAGAAGAAGCTTCAACCTTTTGTTCTTATTACTTTGAGGGTCAAATAAGTACGTGTTGCATGTGTGTTCCTTGATATTATGAATGCATGCTTAATGAAGAACAAGATGACCACCCTGACATACTCTCAATATTCAAGTCAATAGAACGATCACTTCGTAGAGAGTCAATGAGATATTTGACCGATAAAATGTATGAGGCTGTACAGTTGTTCGTGCTCCTTAATTGTTTCAAAATCCAAAAATATTACATTGGATACATATACAGTTAACTAGAAATAAATGCGGGTCTGGCGACAGAATATTCCGTTGTTAATCATGTATAACGACGAATCCAATCTGTCTTTAAAGGAGCAGTCGCTACTCATGTTTAACTATGGGTTCATGTTTCGTCGCTAAATAGCGACGAAACGACGGAATATTATGTCGCTAGTTAACGACGGGACACAAATCTATCGTTAAATCTGAACAATTATTTCGCCGTTGTTTCGTTGTTAATTAGCGACGAAGAAGTTAATACGTCATTAAATTTGGCTATTCAGATTCGTCGTTGTTATGTTGCTATTATGTCACAAAATGGAAAAAAAAATACAATACACTATTTTGTTTTATACAAATCAGAGGCAAATAGAGCTTTTGAACATTTTCGTTAATCCATGAACATGATCTACCAAACCATGCTCCTATTGCTACAACTGCAGATATAAGAATTTTGAGAATACGACTTAAGGACCAATGGTTAACGATGGCTCTGATGGGCGGTTGAATAAATAGTCAAACTTTCTATTATCTTATATAATAATATATAAGATCCTAGTGAATAAGGACCGGCCCGCTGCTACATGACGGTCCTTCTATCACGATGGGGTCTCATCTAAAGAAGATCTGAGGCTATTTACTCTGGCTTTAGAGGAATGCCCGACGAGAATTAGTATGGATTTTTCTTTATTTTCTTAAGATGAAACTGAACTTGAAGTCTTGCGTTGCACTCGCTTAAGCACCACAATTCCCGACCTGTCACGATCATCATTCATAACATCATAATCATCATCATTCATAAACGATATATTATCACAAAATGAAATGGTCGAATCATACGATAAATTCAAATAACATAAATTAAAACATTCGATGGAATATATATATATATATATATATATAAATATATATATATATATATAAACATAACATATAATACTCCCAAATAGTAGGAACTAAAGTACTGAAATCAATAGTGTATGTAACACATCATCAACTAATGCAAACTAGGATGAGGAGGAGGGGGATATCCGCACATCTTTGACAATAGTTGCTTGATCGACTCCTGCTGCGCCCTGAGCTGCTACTCCATCCTCTCTCGTGAAGCCCTCTCCTCCTTGTACTGCTGCTGCAGGCATTGTACGACCTCTAGATCAACTTGTGAGCTTGTGCTTGCACCCGTAGTAGATGGAGGAGGTCGTGCAGCTGACGTCGATCTCGATAGCATGCGTCCCAAACAACTTGTGCCATAAACTATATTCTTCTTTTTCACCTTCGCCACGTCTACGAAAACGTGCGAGGTGTCCACATCAGGCACATCATCTGTACCCGACATAGGCTGACTTAAATGCTCGACTTGAGCATTAAAATCTTCCTTTAAATGACATAAATAAATTAACATTTTATAATTAAATAAAATATACTCCCTCCGTCCACGAAGTACCTTCCCGATTTGACCGGGCACGAGTTTTAATAAGTTGTTTGACTTTAGTAGATAGTGTGTAAAGTGTATTGAGTGTTGTGTAATTAGTGGAGAATGGGGTCCACTTTATTGATGATGTGTAAAGTGTATTGAGTAGTGAGTGGAGTAAGGGGACCACATTAATGATGATATATATTGAGTAGTGTGTAGTTAGTGGAGAATGGACCCACATTATTGATGATGTGTTGAGTAGTGAGTGGAGTAAGGGGTTGCCAAAAATAGAAAGTTAAATGGGAAGCTACTTCATGGATGAACCGATAAGGAAATATGAGAAGCTACTTCGTGAACGGAGGGAGTATTAAATAAATTGTCTAATTAAATAATTACTTACATCTATCATGCTAGATCTCTCATCAAGAAACCCCTCGTTTGCACATTTGTGTAATCTCCGCAAGAGGCGCTGAGTAGTTGGAAACGGGGACGACGTCTTGTCAATTTCCTACAAAATTGAAAATAAATGTATAACATATATATATATATATATATTAAAACTCACAAATCAAAATTCATTAAAATTATAATGAAAAATACTTACAAACTCCAAAATATACTCGACTGCAGCCCTCGATCCCCCTTGATGTCTGCCTATACCCATCCCAGGACCATCATGCTCTGACATACGCACTACAAGAAATTTATAAATAGATAACACCACATAGATAACGGTATTTTTAATATATCGTTATCTATGTGCGTGTTTTTCAAATAGATAACAGTTAGTGTTATCTATATTAGTGTAACTTATGTTAATGATAACGGATTTTAATAAATCGTAATCTATATATATAGTTATAGTTAACAGTTTTGCAACAACTGTTATCTTTATTAAGTGTTATATAGACATTTTATAACGGTTAATAAATATTGTTAACAAATAATCGTTATTTATATGCATTTTTCTTTTTTAGACAAAATACATTATATAAATAAAAAACTTCTTATGAGGGATTGAACCTTGGTCTATTAAAAGTATAAATTAAAATAAGTCATCTAAGCTACTACAAAAACTTGAAAAAATCGTAACATGTTATGTATTAATTTCAGATTTCGAAATTTTCTTTTTTGGACAAAATACATTATATAAATAAAAATGTTCTTATGAGGGATTGAACCTGGTCTATCAAAAGTATAAATTCTCCAAAACCATCTAGGCTACTACTACAACTTGAAAAAAAACGCAACATTTTATATATTAATTAACTTCCAGATTTCGAAATTTTCTCTAGACATAATCGCATTAGGCGGGATTTTCTCTCCCAAAACCCTATTCATCCACTCTCTTCCCCTTCACTTCCTCCCCCGCAGTTCTCCGTTTTTCTCTGGCCTCACTTCCTCCCGCCGTACTTCTCCCGTTTCTCCTTGGCCTCGGTATCTCCCTCCTCTTCTCGAGTCATCCCTGCTCGATTTCGCTCGTCGCCATCAAATCTATCTTTCACGCACCTCTAACTCTCATCTTGTTTTTTTTTTCAAATTTTCTATCTCATATCTCCCTAAATCTCTCAATCCATCAATCTCTCCCTCTCTCTCTCGACACACGAATGATTAAGGGTATCAGCCCTCGTCTTATTGTCTCGCCTCTCTTGTTCGATTTGAGATCAAGGGAAGTCCCTTCCGCGGCGTCGCCGTTCTACCTTCCGATAAGTATTATTATTCTCGTCTCTTAGCTCTAATTTATCCCTCACCCGTTCTGACTCCTTCTCCCACGACGAATCAGAGATTCCATGTGTTGGGAACCTTTTTGATGCTTGTAGAAATCATTATTTATATGTTTTGATGATGCGAAACCATATTATATATGCATGATATTAAACTGTGCTTTCGCTTTAATGTTTATTGATGCTTATGTATTTATGCTTTATTTGTGTCTAGAATAGATAGACTCAACAGATGGTTAAGTGTAAGGACAGATCGATGAAAGACAGATCGTGTCCATAGGAACCATCTGTGTTCTCAATAGTAGATCAACTAACATGTAAGATCAGGTTAAGTTAAAATGTGAGAACAGATTGATATAACGATCTGTTCATAGGACTAACCTGATCCATCTAGACTTAGTTTTATAGCATCTTATTTATAGCACAGCATGACAGCATTACTACCGAGGACAGATCGATATGAAAATCAAGAAGCAGAGAGAGAGAGAGAGAGAGTCAACCTTGTATCAAACAGGTTGACATTGGGATAGATGGACAGCTAGCTGTTTATGAAGTCAACAGCTAGACTTCAACAGCTAGTGAATTCTAATAGCAAATGAAGTCAACAGCTAGACTTCAACATCTAGTGAATTCTAACAGCAAGTGAATTCTAACAGCAAGTGAAGTCCAACAGCAAGTGGATTCAACAGCAAGTGAATTCAACAACAAGTGGATTAAACAGCAAGTGGATCAAATAGCAGATGATCAACAGCTAGCTGTTCTCATCAACAGCTAAGAAACTAGTGCACCTGCTCAAAGACAGCCAGCTGTGTCTAACAGTTAGGACAGCTAGCTGTGGAAAAAGAAAAGACAGCTAGTTGTGCATAACAGATCGATCGAACAGATAGACTTCAACAGCTAGAAGTCAACACCTGGATGGAGATTTCGTCAAACAGCAGATGGAGAATCCTACTGTTCAGAGCAGCGAGCTGTATCAATAGCTGGTCCTCAATGTACTCATTGCTCACCTACTCAGAGAACAGATAGCTGTATATACTAACAGCAAGACTTCAAGATATGGTGGGAGACGAATTCCACCTGTTCCCAAGCAGCGAGCTGTGTGCCAACAGCTAGACTTCAAGATTTCATAGGAAATGAAATACACCTGTTCTAAGACAGATAGCTGTGTCCCAACAGCTAGAATTCAAGATTTCGTAGGAAACGAAATACACCTGTCCAAAGACAGCGAGCTGCTCATCCCTGTTGAAGGAAGCTATAATCTACCTAAATTGATAAGCCTACCTGTCCTATGCCACGTCAACATCCACGTAGGACAAACTCCAACGGCTAGAAGTACAGTCAGCAGTCAACGGTCAAAAAGAGCATTTAATGCTCACTGCAAAAGCTGCAAAGACTTCCAACGGCTATAATTCAAAATATGCCTATATATACTTCAAGCCCTCTTCAGAAATGGAGCTCTAGAGTTCGTGATATTGCCCAGAAAAAGCTACAACGCTACAAGATTCTCTCCAGTTTTCCATTGATTTATTCAACACTAGATATAGATTATATACATCCTTGAGTGTTGTAAATTAGAGAGAGATCACCATTATTCTGAAGATAAACCCGCTAGAACTTACATTAAGTTTTGAGCCTACAAAGCCCATAGTTCTAGTTTCCTCCATAGCCAAAAGCTCGGAGGAAGAACGATTATAAAACCGAACCCAAATCTCGTACTCGACGAGTTTAAACAAGAGAGTTGTAATCTCGTACTCAACGAGGATAAATAAGCGAGTTTTGGCTCGTACTCAACGAGGATAAATAAGCGAGGGATCCAAGGTTAAGGGATTCATCGATCTAGCT
This sequence comes from Leonotis leonurus, assembly GCA_026898415.1. Lineage (NCBI taxonomy): Eukaryota > Viridiplantae > Streptophyta > Magnoliopsida > Lamiales > Lamiaceae > Leonotis > Leonotis leonurus. The sequence continues at coordinate 77,331 of JAPKLX010000120.1, forward strand.
TTGATCGATCGTGGACGTAGGGGGTTTCCCGAACCACGTTAAATATTGTGTGTTCTTTTATATTTTGCATTGCATTACTTTGATTCTTTGTTTATCACTTCACCAGCGAGCTGTTACTCAACAGCGAGCTGTGCATTTGAATCAACTTCTTAAAGAGCACTCGGTATAAACAAAACATATTTTTTAAGTGTAAGAGCAACCAACATTCACTAAGCTTCCGCACACTATCTGTACTTGGACAGATTGTCTGGTAAGCTCCAGCTAGCTGCCAGTCCATCTGTTCCTTAACAGATTACTCACTCTGAGTTGAGAACTTACTTGAGCAGCTGGATATCTCTCTACATTAGAGGAGATCGATCTGCTACACCAAGCGAGCTGTTATGGAATAAACAGCGAGCTATCTCAACATGCTGTTCTAACAGCCGAACGCGAAAAGTTGGATTGTGGTGTATTCCCCCCCCCCCCTACACCACACCTGCTCTCCCGGGACCCAACACCATGGTCGACGCCTTTTTCTTTCCCAATGACTCTCTACGCCCTCTCTCTTCAGCCGAAGGCCACAAAACTCGATTAATCATCATTTTGGGTAAAACTTTAATCTATAGTTTCTGTCTTTAAGTTATTTCATTTGCATGTATTAAATCTTGTTGAATTTGGATAAGTATGAGTTTGTGGGCAAAACTTCTAGTTAAATTTGAATCTAAATTCTTCCTTGATTGTTTGTTTCCTAAATTTCAGTTCTTAAATCCCTAATATATCTAAAATTCAATTTTGATATGCACTTTTTGTTTGCCTTGTGATGAGTTACGTTTGTAAGCATTTCTGATTTGTTTTGTGTGGCTAAATAGAATATTAAGAATATTTATGGTTATGTCTCTATTGTGGATTCTGAATTTTCTATGTTTTGAACTTATAGTTTAAACTCAATATTCTGCCAAGGTTAAACTTTGATATTTTAAAATATTTATATCTAAACTGGACTTTGGAAAGACTACATGGTTGAGTCTTATGTTTTAAGAATACGTCTATGTTCTGAAATATGAAAATATGAAAATATGTCTATATGTCTATGTTCTAAAATCTGAAAACCTACATATAGTTTGATACTCTGAGTTATGTATAGAGAACGGTTTTAAGTGTAAAGCTTTCGTATCATTGGTGTCTTATAAGTTTAGAGTTTGCTAAATCTTAAACATAGAATCATTTAGAAGCTTTGAAGACTTGCCTTGCAAAATGATTACAAGCATACATGTAAATAAAAAGTCAAGTACTAAATGAACTTGATTAAATTAGACGTTCTATAGTTGGGTTTTTTTTTTACTGTTCTTGTTGTTGAGGCTTTTTAGGTAAGCAAAAATACAACTATTACTACATTTTGGTGGATTTATAGGTCTTTGTACTTTCAGCTTTAATGGATATATACATCTAAAAATTAGAATTAAGACTGTAAATATCTTGCAAGCAGGTACTTCTTGTCCTATTCTTGCTTTGGGATAGGGATAGGAGCTAATCCAGTTTTATTAAAAAGAAAAAAAGATTTGCAAGTTTTAATTTGTGGCCACATTTCAAGTCAATAATATAATTTTATGACAGTCATAGTATCAAAGTCTGCTTAGGAGAAGAAGAGGCATGGTGTAGATTAGGCGCTTCTCTGTAATAATCATACAAGAGGATATGAACAGATTTTGAAAGACAAAATATACTCTATTACATGCTTAGGGGGACACACTTTGTTTTTGTCTGTCAAATTTATGTTGTAACAATTTAGCTTCTTGTAAGCTTCCCTCCAGATTTCATCAATTATCCGAATTCGATCAAGGAAAGCGGAGTTGCCGGAGGCGCCTTGCTGGGCACAATGAGCGTAGGAGGAAGCTTTACTTATACTACTCAGTTCATTTCCTTTATATTTTTAATGATTGTAGGGTGAGGGCATGACATCCCATGTTTATTTCTATTGGATAAAGCTCGTATATCATTTTTAGATTGTTTGCATTTGTACAATTTGATTTGTACCCTCATAGTTTTACTTATTTAAATAAATAGATTGTATGTCTATTTGTGTGTGGAAAAGTTAATCAACAATGCCTTATCAGTCGTAGTAGCAGATTTAACCGTTGATTCTCTGAATGATCTTGATTCCCTCGAGGTATGGTGAACTTCCAACTTAATCCTAGAGATTAATTATCTGGAAAGTCATGAACTTCCTATACAGGTTGCTTCAAATGGAATCGTAGGTGGTGTGCTCTTGCAGTCGCCATCTATGCATGATTATGATCAAAGAGAGATGTTCTGTTTGTATCTATACCCTAGAAAATTCATGAATGATAAGGTAAGCCAGTATTAGCCCTTATAATTTTGGTTTTCCTTCTATAAATATGTGTTGTGTGTGTGTATGATGTATCACTGACTTCTTGGTTTGTCACAAATAACTAGTTGACAGATATTCTGAGGTATCTATGATGTCTCATTCCCTAATCATCTTATCTCAATCTTACCTGCAGGTTTTCAGAAAAGAAGTGGTATTCCTTGTCGACATCAGTGCAAGCATGCAAGGAATGCCACTCAACTGTGTTAAGACGGCCCTCTTATCTGCACTCTTTAATCTTAATCCAGAGGATACTTTCAACGTCATTGCTTTCAATGGAAGTTCTATCTTATTTTCTGCATCACTGGTTGAAGCAACTAAGGAGATGGTAGAAAAAGCTTCTGAATGGATTGAGATGAATTTTATTGCTGATGGTGGCACAAATATCTCAGTTCCTCTGAATCAGGTATTGGAAAATCTGGTTGCCAAAATGTTGGACTTCGATTGTGTTTTACTATCTGCTACATTAATCATTTCCTGCTATTTGCTTCTGTTAGGCAATGAACATGTTCTCAAAATCTGGTTGTACACTTTCCATAGTTTTTCTCATTACTGATGGAGCTGTTGAAGATGAAAAAGAAATTTGTAATGCAATGAGAGGTCAACTTATGAAGGGAGGCCTGACCACTCCACGGCTTTGGACGTTTGGAATAGGTGAGGAGCTCGTAATTCTCTATCTCAACTCTGTTTTATGTTAACTGCACATGTTCAATTCGTGTAATTATCGCACTAGTTTTGGACCGACTACGTTAATTCTGCATATGCTGCCACCAGGTTCGTACTGTAACCATTACTTCTTAAAAATGCTTGCGCAAACTGGAAGGGGTTACTATGATGCAGCTCCTGATATAGGTTAGTTGAGGCATAACTTATAATACTACCGTGTTTTTCATCTATAAATTTAGCAAATTTCATTTTTTAATGTGTGATGATGGTGCACTTGTGTTTTACTTATTTGATTGTCTATGCTTGCTTCGCCAGGATCCATAAACTCGAGGCTGGAAAAGTTAATCAACAATGCCTTATCAGTCGTAGTAGTAGATTTAACCGTTGATTCTCTGAATGATCTTGATTCCCTCGAGGTATGGTGAACTTCCAACTTAATCCTAGAGATTCATTATCTGGAAAGTCATGTTATGCCTTTGATGCTCTCATATTTTGTCTGTTTGTGTGTGGAGTAGTTGTTTCTAAAATTTTAATCTTTGTGTTTATTGATTATTATTTAATTGCATTCATATTACTTTTCAGGTACAATATGATGAAGAACTTTTTTTATGAGTTTCATGGATGATATTAGTGTTGGAAGATATTTTGGCATATATTTAGGTGCAATGTGAAGACAAACTATGACTTATAAAACGAGTATTCTTTTGTTTCAAGCACATTTGATATATTTGGCGTGTACATACTTTTGTTGAATATTTGCATGGTAGTAAATATTTTAAGCAGGTTTAATATGATATTATTTGGTGTCTTTCGTTATATTATTAATTGATATTTTTTAAATATAAATTGGATGACAAAAGAAATTTGAATATTTAAGATAACGATACAAAATCGTTATCTAAGTGACCAAAAGTGTAATCTAAAGAAACAATACATAATATATTTTACAAGCATTTTATAACGGCAAACAACTGTTATCTATATGATTAAGAAGCGTTTTCTAAACTAACAATACAAAGTGTAGAAAATACATTACATAACGCCTACAACCGATATATATATCTTTAAATAGATTACGCTAATAAATCGTTATGTACGTGGAACAAAAATGTAATCTAAGTGTACAATAGATTACATAAAAGTATGAATGGATAGCGGTTTGTACTGTTATGTAAAGTGTATATAGATAACGGGTATATTGCGTTATGTTTACATTCTAAACCGTTATCTAGCTATTTAAAGAATAGATAACGGTGCATAGAGTTATCTATGAGCGTGTGCACAATAGATTACAACAGTATATATAACATGTTTTTGCACGTATAGATAACGGAATTTTGCCGTTATGTATGAACGAATTTCTTGTAGTGACGGTTCGCCCGTGCAATGCCAGACTTGACGACAACATCCTCACTGGCCCAATACATAAGCCAACCCTCCCAAGCCTCCCCAGAAATGTAGTCGGACCTCTTTCTCATCCTATTCAGTATGCACATCAAGTCTTTGTACCACATCCCCGCTCTCTCGAACTATTTCTCATACACCACTGCATCGTTGAGAGCGGGGTCTCAAGTCCAGTCTTTCTACAAAAGTGAAATTTAAAGTTATTATAATTTATTATTAACAATAAGTTTATAAAAAATATACATATAAATATATTAAGTAACAAAAACTTGTACAGTGAAATGCTCCCAATTGTTAGGGTTTGTATACCTCAAAGCATGCTTTATGCTTAGACGATGTATCAGACTTGTTTTCAATTTCATTTTAATGAGTTTAAATGTTCTATCATTGGTTTGTTATTTATTATCTTTATATATTGAATTGCAAACAAGTCTATTTAGTGCAATTGTAGACTGTGTGGTGGATCGATGATCACATAAGATAACACAGTCGGATCATTTGTAGTATAAAGTCACAGTCTAGTCGGTAAAGGTTGTGGTATCATTTGATGCGAGAGCTGACCTTAGCCCGCAGAATGATATCAGTATGTGTAAGTTGATACACATGCTTTGTGTATGCATATTAAGAGGTTTCACAATGAGATAAGTTCTACGTGTTGTTGCTTAGAACGAGGTCTCGAAAATTAGTCATTTCTTAATCTATGACGATGACATTGGTATATGCGGTTGATTATACGATGCTTTGACTCATCTACTCTTGCGGGTTTTTCGTAATCCAATATAGTGATGTCTTGGGCGGTAGTGATTGACTTAGCTAGATATGCTCAATTGTCAGTCGAACAGAATCGTGTCTCGATTAACACGAGTTTATTAAATCCACTTGATGCGTTCAGAGAGGTTTATTTCATAAGAAACCCTGCCGGTTGAAAATTTATTTCATATGTAATAATTAAGGTCTGAAACGGTACACTCGCGAATAAATGTATTAATTAATTGTGAGTTGTCATCGAACTCAGTTAATTAATTGATTTAGTAAATCTTTAAGCGATAAATAATTAATGATAAGATGGTTACATCCGTAATTTGGATGGATTAAGATAAGTTAAATATTTATCCTATGGTGGAGTCAATAAATATTTATAATTGAATTACACTTTATTGCATTTCCGTAGAGTAATTAATTTGAGGTTAAATTAGCTTTAATTAATTAATTTAAGTCTAAGTTGGACCAAATAATTAATTACATTTAATTGGGCCAAAAGTTACTTGAAAATTAATTTAATTAAGTTATAGATTTGACCAAATCAAAATTAATTTTAAATTATTCAAATTTGAATTTGAATAATAGATGTAATTGCTGAGAGATAAAAGTGGGAAATTAAACCATTCACCTTAGAAATTCTAACCTAGGCCGATTTCTCTCTCTTCCCAACCTAGAAATCAACTCCCCATAGAGAGATTTATCTCTCTTATTTTCGAAAATAATAGAGTATTCAAACGCTCTAATTATCATTCTTGTTCTCCTAAAGTACTTGATAGAATTCGCCCACACGATATTCAAGTAGTAGATCGAGAATAGGTCAGAAGTTTTCGAGGTAGGATCGAAGGAGATCGAGTGAAGATTCATACGGCATGGATTGATGTTCGTGGCTAACAATCCAAATCGTTTCTCCTCAAGCGAAGGACTTGTGTAGGAGAAGGTATAATTATTTATATTCCGCAAATTATATTCTCATGTGTGTTATTATCTGTTAAGAATTAATTTATTTATATAATTTATTAAACATTTGGATCCTGCGCATTTATGAGCCCCTCATACGAGTCTTATCACCAATAACAAGTCTTCATATCAGCTGACACTAGCTTCCAATTGTAATCATCAGTCATTCAGAATCTTTTAAATGACTTTGTAATCAAAGTGGAAACAGTACCGCATGGCCTCAAACATCTGTGATTGTATAATTGATAGAGTTAAAGAAGTTAATTGAATTAGTTTCAAATTATTAAATACAATAATTATTATGAAAATTAAATAAAAATTTTCACTTACTCCTTGAAGATATGCATAATCTTTCGGCCACTAGCATCATACTGCACTGTTTCCCGTGCACGTGGAGCTCGACTCCCTACGGGAGCATCAGTGGAAATGGGAGCATGATCATCTCCGGGAGCATCATTATCATCCATCTCTGGCTCATGATCATGTAAAATAGGTGGTTGTGGGGACATGCGAGAGGATGACTCGGCATAGTGAGTCATAGCAGCGGTTTTACTATCGCCTCAGGAGGATTGATCTTATTTAGTTTATTTATTAGAGTATATGATCAATCTGTAAGGACAGATCGTGAGTCACGATCTGTGCCATTGGATCATGCCGCTGTAAAAGATTAAGTCAAAACGTAAAGACAGAACGCGAGTAACGTTCTGTCCATAAGACTTAATCTGTGTTCTGTCTAAACTTAGCTTTAGGAGCATCCACATCACAAAAGCACGGATGTAGAAAACATATGATCAACACTGAACCAGGGGAAGCAAAACAACTCTCTATTAGAGCAGATCTTGCACACCCAGAAGACGAGGCCATTTCACATAAGACCAGGGGACAGAACGAGGATATAAGAGAAGAACGTGATTCCAGCAGATAACAGATCGAGAGGCGAATCAAGAAGCATAACGAGAGTATCAATCTGTGTCTAACAGATTGATCAACACAACGTGAGGAGACAACTCAAGATTTTTTAAAGACGTTCTGTTTACCAACAGAACATCAGACGAACTGCTCAACAGAAATTGGAGGAAGCTACAGATCTAACTAAATGGATCACAAATAACATGTCCATGCCACGTCAGATGATACGTAGGATAGACTCCAACGACTAGAAGTACAGTCAGCAGCCAACGGTCAAAAGAGCATTTAATGTTATCTACAAAAGCTGCAAAGACTCTCAATGGCTAGAATTCAAATTAGCATATATATACTTCAGCCAACTCCACGAAGAAGGTGTTCGAGCATTCATAAATTCACCCAGAATCTCTCCAGCTTTCATAGATATTCAACACTAGATTATATCAAGATTCATATCCTATAAGTGTTGTAATTTTAGAGAGATTTAAACACCTATATTCTGAAGTAAACCATTAGAACTTAAAATAGATTTGAGCCTCCATAGCCATAGTTCTACTATCCTTCTTAACCCTAAAGCTTTGAAGGAAATCTGATATTTACCCGAACCTGATCTCGCACTCAACGAGTTTAAATAAGCGAGTTGTAATCTCATCCTCAACGAGTATAAATAAGCGAAAGTGAACTTGTACTCAATGAGGATAAATAAGTGAGGAATCCAATGTTAAGGGATTCATCGATCTAGTTTGATCGCTCGTGGATGTAGGGATTCCCCGAACCACGTTAAATATTGTGTGTTATTTCTTTACTGCATTGCATTATTTTGATTCTCTGTTTATCACTTCACCAGCGAACAGATCACAATCTGCGAGCTTTGCATTTGAATTAATCGCTTAAAGAACACTCGGTAATAAGAAAATATTTTCTAAGTGTAGAGCAGATCAACTTACTCACAGCTTCCGCACATGATCTGTGTTTGGACAGAACGTCTAGTACGCTCTAGCTAGCTTCCAATCAATTTGCTCCACAGATAGATCATTCACGCTCTGTGTCGAGACCTTCTGTGAGCAAATCACACCTGCTCTATCCAGGACCCCAAAATATTAATCCTTGAATATTGTTATGATTAGTAGGAAACGAGTGTATGACCATGAAGGTTAGTGAGTGACCAAATTAAACATCTATAAACTCGTAGTTGAGAGAATCTGTATACTTTCACTAGTTCATCATTAAAAGAGTTTGAATTTTTTTATTATGTAGCCTTACTATGATAACAACCTTAAAAAAAAGGACATGACGATCAAATACTTAACTCAAACATGATATTACTTGAATGTATCCAAATATTTAGTCAGATTAGATTCAATATCTTACAATATATATTCATTTTAATTTTACTTAATATTAAGTTTATTTGGCAAATAAATTAAAGTCCATAAAGCAATCTTCTTTTCTAGTAAAACATCTATCAAATCAATAGAAATTGAAGATGCAGATTGACCTTTCATACCCAATAAACTCAATTCCAATTAAAATTATCTTATAAGGAAGACGAAAAGTAATAAAGGTCTAGCTAGTTATATATAACACTAGTAAGATTAATAGTCGATCTAAAGACATGTAGCTTTGTTTAATTTTGAAAAAGAAAAGGTGATGGATGATACAAGAAAAGGCATGAAGAAGTGAGAATAGCAGTTAATAAAGGTTAGCACGAGAAAGTAAGGCGAAATAGAGCTAATATAATAACACAACATACGAAATAGAGATGAAGGGGAAATTAAAATGTGGTGGCTGCAGGCTAAGAAGTTGATTAATTAAAGTGGCAGTCAATTTCTCAAACATATATACAATGCAATGTTCCAATTGAATTAAAAAGCAGAATTTACCTGAACAAGGTGGACACCAGAGGTGGAGGTGCGACAAAGGCGGCACCTGAGCAGAGGCACAGCCGAGAGAGGGGGAAGCTCCTTGATTTGTTGATGCAGTTGCAATTTAGGTAGAAATGGAGGGGATTAGGTTACATATAGTGAGATAGAGAGAAGGGGGAGAGATAACTTACCTACACGCCGACGACGACAAGCTCTTCCGGAGAAGTTGGAGGCAGCAGGATTCGGGTAGTGGCTGGACGAGTGGCACGGGTAAAGGTCACTGGACGGACAGAGAAAGGTGAGATAGAATGTGTGAGATAGAGAGAGATGCAAGAGAGAGAGACATACCTAAAGGGAGAGACACCAGTGAGGACGAGCGACACGGCGCGACAGAAGGCGAACGAACCTTAAGTGCTTCGATTTTGGGATTTATGAGAAGGAATGTCTGGAATCGCGACTATATAAGATTCAACGAAGGATTAATGACGTCACCATCCGTCGTTATATTAAATTTAAATTTAAAATTAATTTAATTAATAAATATCAATCAACAATGGAATAGAAATGAAAAATCTATTGTTGATGTATTAAAATTAAATATAAAATAAAATAATTAAACCTAACGACGGACGAAGGATCCGTCGTTTAAAAACGAAGGAACCATCATCCGTCGTTGATCAACGACGGATATATCCATCGTTGAAATTAAAAATAATTATAAATTTAAAAAACATTAATATAATGATGAATTGTTATATCTTGTTGATTAACGATGGACTATCCGTCATTAGTCCGTCGTTGCCGCCACATTTTTATTCCGTCGTTTTTCCATCATTATATTACGACGGAGCGACGCACCGTCGCTGTTTTGGCATTTTTTTGTAGTGTTTAAATCATAATAAAACATACATTCGTTGACATAACTTTCTAACATATTTTTTAAGAATCTTTGCTGATCAATTGATTGCCATGAATCCTAATATTACACAACGTTAAGTTCAACATGTTGTAGATAAAGACTTTTGAAAATGGTTTGGATCATATGTAACTTTAAATTGAATTTTATCAATTAATAATTACATATATATAATATGTATACTTACTAAATTCAATCTTGTAGGTGTTAAATATATCAAACAATATCATGAATCCTTTTGACTGTGTAATGGCCCGTAAAAATTTCTTCTATTAATTTGTGTATCAAAAAAATCGGGATAATAAAATTTCGTTCAATAACTCGTATTTTGTCAATTAGCAAATTGATATTAGTAGCAATCGTTCATGTGCACATTATAGTCTTCTAATTAGCGTTTAATATTGTGTAAGTTGTTGGGATTAATTAAAGTGTCGAGCTAAATAATTAATTCGGTGCATATTCGTTAAGTAAAGTTTGAGGTGTTAATTAAATTCTTAGCTAAGAATTTGGAAATTAGTAGTGTGATTATATACTATAGAGAATAGAAATGGAATCTATGGCATGATATAGAATGCCTTTAATTGCTTTATGAATCTGTACTAAAATGCAAGATTTCCTTGATATAGGAAAGAAGAAAATACGTGTATATCTATATAATTATAACTTAGAAATTCTTGGTACCAACCTGTCAACTATGTACAGTAGAAATAGTAAAGTCATATTATGTATCTAGAATTACTAGGTAAAAGAAAGGTATAACAACAACAAATCTGCCGAAAGATTTGTTCTCCAAGAAGTAATGGGAGAACAAGCTATACTGCACACTTGACTACAATTCTGTTACATCATACTTAAGAAAGAAAAGAGGAAAACAGAATAGAGTAAAGGCAGGGGAGAGGAAAGAAACAAAGCAGCAGTCGAGCTGCACTCTTCAACTCTTCCAGATTCATACCTGCACCAAGGATATCTTCTCATAAAGAGGTACCCAGAAGTCAAAGAAAAGCAGAACATAGCATAGACACTTGAGTTATAGCTGTTACATAGATGTTAGAGTGAGTAAATTAGGGGACTTATATGTTAGAGGATAGCAGTTCTGCTGCTTACATTACTGAAGTAAAACACATTGTCTATCTACGTTGCAAACCAACCCCAAAGGAAGAAAACACTCTCCCACATATATTGCCTAAACATTCAGTTTTCTTTCCAGTTTCCACGCAGCAGCACTCACCATCCCCAGAAGAGTTTCTTAGCCATTTCCAACCCCAGTTAAGAAGCATCTAAAGATATCCTTAACCCCAAGACTTCTAAGGAGCCTAAGGTAACTAAAGGTGTTTAGCATTCAGATTTTTATAGGTTGAGCTTTTGCTTAAAACAGTTTTACTCTTTTCTTCTCAGAGGAAAGCTTGGAAATTTCTTATCCAGATCCTAGAGAAAAGTAAGCTCTCTTACTTATATTTAGGAGTTAGAAGCTAAAATGGGATTTTATGCCTAACCTGAAATTTTTATGCATGACTCTGTTTTGTGATGTTAGAACAGCTAGTTACTAATTCTTGATATGGCTGTTATAACATGTATTCCCTGCTAGAAGACCTTAGAACATAGAGAACTGTTTATGTAAAAAAAATTCAGTTTATAAGTCTATAGTTAGCAGACTTAGAAGCTTAATTAGACCCTTAGGTTTAGAAAATAACTTTTAGATCTCAGAGCATGCTATTTGAGAACAAAACGTATGAACACTGTTATATGTAGATTTTGATTCTAGAACTGGTATTTATGTTATAATGGTTCCAACCTCTAAGAACAAAATCAATACTCTCATCCTCAGAATGAGAAAACCCCAACTAAAAAGTAAAACAAAATCATCACAGACATTAACCACACAGAAATTTACCTCACCACAGCAAACCTCAGAAATCATTCCACGGGAAATCCAAAGCAGACCAGCCACCCATACATGTATACCCCTCAGTCAGAACAAGAACAAAATGAAATCAGTACTCGATTAAAACATTAAACAGAACAGAATTAAACTAGGAACTTAGCTTAAGGAAAGCTGCTCAACCCAAAAGAAAAAGAAAAAAAAAACGGCAGAACTCCCCTCCACAAGGAGAACCCGTAGCATCCAAGGATTTATCATCATGCAAAGAAGAAGAAGAAGAAGAAGAAGAAGAAGAAGAAGAAACAATTTAGAACTTTAAACAACTTAAGATTTTTAAGAACACTCTCAAACCAACCTAATTGTATAGACCTACAGAAAGTAAAGAATTACCTTCTGTCGTAATGAAGAAATTTTGCTGCTATCGCCAGACACCCTACGAGTTCTACTCCGATTAGAACCAGAAATGAAGGAAGACTAAAATTTCAGAAAAGTATATAAATTGAAATTGAAGCTTGGATTGTTTTAGACTAAAAAAAAAACTTTAAAAACCTTGAAAATCCTAAGGTTGCATTTGGTACATAGGTTGAAGGGAGTTGGGCAAAACTAATCTACCTTCATCCATCATTTGGTAGCAAATGTAGAATAAAGTGTGGCCCGTGTTTACAATCCCGGCCCGAAAAAAGAGACCAGTTGTGGCAGGTTTATAATCCCACCTATTAGGTGGTATTAAGTTCATCCTACCCAAACAGTGAAATGCGGAACTAATTCCCTGGACAAATATACCCCTCCATTTTTTATTACAGCCCAAAGAAGAATTCTTCTGCAAATAAGTCGCGACTTCTTTCCTTGCACGACGGCGTCCATTTCAGTGCAAGAATCAAAAATTTCAAGCTGTATATCGTGAAAACGACATTCAAGACCGACATGGTAATTCGAAATTTTATCACGAAATGAAAGATTTTTCCAACCTTTTCTCTTCTTCGACTTTAATAATTTTCATCTTTCCGTCTAAATATCATGCTGCCATTGAACTACACAGAGGTGCAATTGGGTCTTTCCCCATATGATTCCAGTAGAAGAAGTTATCTCTGTTAATAATAGCTGAAAAATACATGGGTGAAATTTAAATGGGTATTTCAGATTTGGTTACCTTCAGTATTTCACACCAAATAACATAAAATAAACGACTTTATTTCACCTGGGTTCTCGGACGTTTTGCAGAAACGTTGCTTCCACTTTATTTTGTAATAACAATAGATAGGGTTTGTATCCATAAAGGTAAGGGCATTATATGTTATTTTTACATTTTAAAAAGGGCAAAGGGGTAATTTGACAACTTTAACCTCTATACAATCATGGCAACCAAATGGTAGATGATATTTATCTCACTCCTAATGTTGCCTACCAAATGAAACTCACCCTTATTATAAACCTCTCATATCCCAACACAACACATTATTATTATCCCATCCCACTATATCCTATCCATGCTACCAAATGCACCCTAAGTCTAAACCTGAATTAAAAGAAGAGATGATGGGAAGAGAAGAGGGAATTACCTCTAGGAAGACCGCCGAAGCAAAGTGATAAAGGAGTGGAGAGCGACGCCATTTCTGCTCCAACCAGGAACGCGGACGAACTCCTTGCTGGGGAAGAGATCGAGAGAGCGGCAGCGAGAACAGGAGGATAGCTAAGGGACATGATGAATCGGAGACAGAGAAAAGTCGGAGAGAGCGGGAGCAAGAAGAAGGAAGCAGATGGATGCCATCTGTTGGGAAGAAAGCAGAACGTATAAGATTGGTATGTTAGGGTTAGAGAAAGTTTTGTCTAATGGGCTGGGGAGGAGGAGTTAGGAATAAATCAATTGGGCCGAGAAGTTAATAGAAAGGAATGGGCCAACAAATTAATTAGTACTGGGCCGAAATTGGTAATGGGCTGGACCAGAAATTAAATTTAGTCTAGGTCCAGATTCAAATAGGAATCAATCATAAATTAAAATAAACGGGCTGGGCTCCGGAATAAAAGTCTAATCGGGCTGTAAAACAAATAATTTGACGGATTGAATGTTTTCGTTTCATAAGACGAGCCCTAAAAAAAATTAAATAATTAGAACGAATTAAGAATTTACTTAAATTAATTAAATCTTTGAATTTAGATATAAATCAATTGGTTTGACTATGATTAGACAAGTTGACCCCAACTTATTAAGTGAACCAAGTTATAGATAAGAGACGAGATTAATAGTCGGATATCGATCCTAGAAATTCTTAAGTGATTAAATTAATTATACTAGTTTATAAGAAATTAAATTAGGATTTTCGGCTTAACACTAGATTGTGTCGAGTAAATTATCTCGACAAATGTTAGTGCTCTAACTAGAATTCGTTAGATAGGACGTCTCGATAAGTGCTATAAAGAATATTCGATAATTAGAGGATTATTTGGAACTCTTCAATAATAAGTTGGAATAACTACTAGAAACTCAATTCTAAATTGAGTAATAAATCAATTAGATTATGAAATAATAGCAAATTATTTCATTTTGTTTATATAAGACAAAGTAATACTCACGAAGAGTATTTTCCTCTTAATTACGATTAAGGATCAGCGAAAGGGAACTCCAGTCGATCTAAATCAGTATTTCGTTAGACGAGGAAGCATATCAGGTAGGCTTTCTTTTACTAAATCAAAATCGTATGCGTTGTACCAAAATTATGATTTCGTTATTAGAATGCTTAGAATTTTAAATGTTATGAAGTATTACATTGTCGAAAATGTTTATATTTTGGTATGATGCGTATCTGTTGATAAATTAATCGATTTCGGACCTTTGAAGATTTATATCTTTTAAGGTTAGTGTACACCAGAACCGTGAGTCATCTTAGCGGGTTGGCCGGTTCAGTGTTCGCGGAAAGTGGCCACTTTCCCGACACACAGAATTACAGATATGTTTGATTACTCCAGAACTTAGACTGCGCAGTCGAACTTTTAAGATCACAAGAATTTTAGTGAACATAGGTCCTTTAGTGACAAAATCCCTATGTTGCACTGTATTACGGCAATTGCAAATATATCAGTACGAATGTGATTTCAGCACGTGTTTACTGAGTACTTTCGTACTCAGCCCTGCATATATTTATAAATGTGCAGGTTAAGGCGTGATGACGAAGTGGAAGGCTCAGCGGTGGTTTTTGTCAAACTCTTGTTATTTTACTCTCGGTGATTTACATGTCGTCATACGTGTAAATCCAGATATTGATCCAGTTTCCGCTGCCAGACTTATTTAAGCTTTCAAAATTAAACTGCTATTTTATTCGTGTCGAACCAAGAAATTCAGACTTGTACTTGTCATTTGTGACTTTAGAAGTGGATGTGATTTCTTTAATTTCGAACTTGGAATTTCGTTCATGTACTTGTGGTGTCCGGGACACCTAAACCTGTTTAAATCTTACCCTTTGTTGGTACGTTTCATGTATCACCCTTTTATCAACGTTTTCGTTTCATTTTCGTTATCCGTATTTCTTATTTGGTCACGTTTTCCTCGATTTTACTTAGAGAAGTGAAATGGGGACGTGACAGACTGTAACTCAATATCTGGAATAATGGTGCATCTGGAATTCAAAGTGGTTTCTTTTAACCGCAGACATAGATTTAACTGTTATGAGCCTTTCATTCTAGCAAATCAAGCCACTCAAGTTTGTTATTTCTCTTATCCAAGTCTTAACCAGTCTAGAAAATATTGGAGGGAAGTTTGCAAGATCAAATCTAGATCAAATGTCGAACTATCATCTAAAGGGTTTGATTTATCTGTATTGACGTTGTTTCAAGATGATGAACAAGAACATGTAATAGTTCCAACAATAGATGATGAAATTATAATAGAACATGCTGATGGAGGTTTGATAGACATTGAAGATGATAAAGATGATGATCTAGTAAGTTTAGATGATAGTGATGATGACTCAATTGACGATGATGATGATGATGATGAAAATCATTATGGAAAGTTTAAATTTCTTTTATATCAAGTAATAAATTAATATCACATTAGTGTTTGTGTACATAAAGAATAATATTCACATCAAAATCAATTTGCAGATGTCGTCGTTCTGAGGGCATGGTACAACTGCTGCTTTATCCCGTGAGTCTTCGGCTTGACCATCCTCACAACCCATTGGGCAGCAGAATACTCCAATCATAGCTGAAACTCCAGCTGCACCGACTGACGTATCCCCCTCATCAGTGCCCGGAGCTAGACGAGCTCCACGTTTACAAGAGGTCTTTCAATACAATGAGAGTGGCCGAAAGATTTTACATATCTATTCTGAATAAGTTAACTTATTTATTTAATATATATAATTATATTTTATTAATTTCAAACTAAGTAAATAGTTAGTGTTACAAATTGTTGATTACAGATGTCTGAGACCATCAGGTCATATTTCAACTTCTATATCTAAGTCGTTCAGGAGATACCGAATTGAGGGCTACAATTGAAAGTTGGTACCAGATGACCTAAAGACATGTTATTGGGAGGAGTTTACAGTACAAGTCTATTTCTTATGTCACTTATTTTCTATTTATTGATATCGTATTAATTATTATCGAGGACTTATTTATGACTAATAAGTTGTTAAAACTATAAAATGCATCTAATTAGTAAGTAAATTATAAAATTAAATAAGCTTGTTAGTTAATAACATAAACACTTATTGATTGTCATAATCAGAATGTAAAAGATTGTACATTACCCTTAATTGACAAACCTTACTCTCCATTTCGAATTGTAGAAACAATGGACATGGCCCCCACACTTAGTAATCCACTGGTGCAGGAGAAATTATTTGAGAGGGCGGAGATGCGATATAAGGATTTGGTAAGCACATTGAAAATGAAAAGAAAGAGACCACAATAGATTCCCGGTGATGCTTGGCCAAGTTGAGTGAGATATTGGGATAGCGAGGATGTGGTTGTTAAGTCCGCCATCGCACGGGTGAATAGTTTGACAGAGCCAGATGGTTCGGGAACGAGCATCATCAGGCACAAAGGTGGCTCGAAAGCTGACGTAGAGTATGTTGTTGAGTTTGTAAGTGATTTCATTTCTTAATTAATCGTAATATATAATATATATATTGTTATTATTATTATACTGACAACTAATTTTTCTAATTTGTAGGAAAATGATGAGACGGTGCCTCCAAATGCCTTAGAGCACCGCATATTCATCATAATTCACATTACACCTAATAGAGAATACACGGATCCAAGGTCTCGGTGGATCGATGTAAGTAATATTCATAAACTTATTTATTACATATATGTTCATATATAAATTGTTTATTTATTTATGTTTGTTAAAGGAGGGGATGATGGTTCAAGTTGAGAAGATGAGTCAACATGCGTCGGATACAGATGATGTACTTGAGCTGAACACATCACGGGTCTTCTTGGATGTGGCCCATGCACTCAACAAGAAGATGGTGTTTGGCACATGTTGTTCAAGACGCATGCTCTCGAGGTCGACCACGGCTGCCCCTCCCCCATCCGCTGCTACGAGTTCTAGTGTGGATATTGAGGCGATACATCGCCTGGAGCGACAAGTAGTCGAGTAGCGATTAGTACGAGAGGCGATGGAGGCACATATGAGGGCGCAACAGGAGTCGATCGCACAGCTTCTAGACAGTATGTGCAGAGGACCACTATTTGGCCCATGATGTCTACATTGTGGTTTAGACACTCACATACTTATTATTATTATGGTGTTCACACTTATGTTATTTATCGAACATATTAGTATTCATGTTAGTTGTTAAATAAGAAATGTCGTATGATTTCATGTATGATAATTATATTTTGTTGAAAACAAATCGTATTATTCATAATTTATTGTATATAGTGTATTGTTCATGGATGATTAGAGTGTTGGATTGTTTTTTTGATAACAGGTTCGTTAATCAACAACGGGTTCACAGTTAGTCGTTAATCAACGACAGACTATTCCATTGTTGACCCATCGTTGATTAATGACGGACTAGAAATCCATCGTTGATATAGGATAGCGACTATCAGACCAGTGACAACATCTGTTTGTCGTTGATCCGTTGTTTGCTATTCTCCATTTCATTTGTAGTGATCGTGTAAGTGTTAGGGGGAGATTGTGAATCGAGGCTAACCTGCTGGAAAGCACTGGACATGATTAGGATCGATAGAGGGGTGGAGGGTTAGGTCGAGGAAGTTGTTGAAGAAATCGTTTAATTTGTTGAAAATGCTTACGAGAAGGAGTGGAGGGCTTTGCTTGTTATTTAGAAATGGATTTTTGTAAATGAGATTTGTTCTACAATTAAATTTCAATATATTATTTAATTTTTAAAATTTTTAATTTTATATATTTTAGTTTAATTTTTTATATTTAATATTAGATTTGTTGAACTCAAATAAGATATATAATTATTTTTTAATATTTAACATCAATTTTAATTAATTTATAAAAAAATTTGATTCAAAATTTGAGTATATAGTTTTAAAAAGTAATTTATTATATAATTATTAATTATAACTTATTATATTATATTTTTTTCAAGTATTAATTAAAATGATTGATTTGATTTATATGATTTTATTTTATTTTAATTTATTTATTTAACATGTCTCAGAAATGATAACAAATGAGATCAATATCTCACACTTCATGTCCCACAATTATTTTTTTTAATTTCAATTTTATATGATTTAGTTTAACTTAATACATAATATTAACGTTCATCCCACTCAAAATAGAGTATATAATTATTTTTTAACATTTAATGTAATTTTAATTATTTTTAGGGTTCATAAATTAAAAATTAGGGTATATAAAAATTTTAATTTTTAAAAATAATTGTTAATTATGATTTATTATATCATAAAAAAATTAATTTAAAAAAAATAATTAAAATGATTAATTTTATTGTAGAACATAAAGTGTAGAGCGTAATCACAAATATGAGACATTGAACTACATACCCAAACAAAAAAATGTTTTGATATTTTAATTCTATATATTTTTATTGTTATTGTAATTTAAATTTGTTAATTTGGTAAAAAAAAATAATGTAGTAAAATTATATAGTTATTGACTTCTCTCTTTTAGATTAGAGGTCTTGGTTTTAAGTAAAAGAGTAATCGAACTAAACTGAACCGAATACTATAATGCTCGAGTTCGGCTCGTTTGAAAATTTGAAGGTTCGAGTTCGGTTCGAGTTCTAAAAATCAAGCTCGAGTTCGGTTCGATAAATAAAAATCGAGCTCGAGTTTGATTCATTAATTATTCGATTTAATAGTAAATTCGAACTCGCCCTGAGTTCGTTAAAAAATTCGTTTATTAAATTATTTTTTTATTTAACATATATATTATAGTAATTTGATAAGTTCGTGAACTAGTTCGTATATAAAGTTTGCGAACTATTTGAAGTTCGACTCGTTTTTAAAGTTCGTGAACTATTCGAAGCTAGGTTTATTAATAAATTCGAACATGTTCGGAAATTTTTCGAACCGAATATCCTTAGGCTCGAGTTCGGCTCGAAAAATTATTCAAGTTCGATTCGTTTAGTAAATGAACGAATTTGAAATGAACTTTAATTATCATGACATCTATTAAAAAAATAATTACCATGACATCTATTTAAAAAAAATCATTATCACCATTTATGAAAAGAGTTTACATTTTATTATAATGGAGGGTCGAATATGATTTATACTTGAAAATTTTCATTTAATGTAGGTGGACCAACAACACTGAATGCACAAAATTTAGTTTTTAAACAATATATCAATAAGATTGAAACTACATCTGTTATATACAACTTAATTTATAATAATATATCAAATGAGACTGAACAAATTTATCTCGAAGAAAATTATACATCTCCATTAAATCAACACACATTATTAAAATTTATCTCGAAGAAAATTATTAATTATTTTTATCGACGAATAAAGTAATAATTAATAAAGAAGCGTCAATAATTAATATAATAATAAAATATAATAAAATTGAAAAGTAATGACCACTAACTAGAGTTGGTTTGGACTTTAGGATCGTCGAACATAATCTTCAATAATTATTAATAAGTCATGATAAATTATGTTTATCTCCAAATACAAGTTTAAAGATTATAAGTAATAATCATATTGATTTATTCATAAAATGGATGCTCAAAAATTATATTTACTTGCTATGAATTTGAATTTCTTAAATCAAGATTTTCTAATTGATAGGAGTTACCACATGTTATTAATATTATTTTTTTCATTCAATTACCTCAATATTACCTTTTCATTTAATTAAATAAATCATTTTCATTCAATTTAATAAATCATTTATTTATATCCAATTTAGAAAATTGTAAGATTTTATGATGATTAATACATTATAAAAGGTGTGAGGGGTGGGAGTAGGGGGAATTACTACAAAAGACTCTCATTGTAATTACTAATTTTACAAATATAATTTCACGAAACTTGGCTATGGATATGTACATGCCAATCGAGATTTTTCTAGATAATTTAGACTTCAATGATAAAGATTATAAATATTTAACATATTAAATTGAATAATTTTTAAAGTTTAAAAAAATTGCTAATTTTATTTCTCTCTCATATACTATCTCCGCCCACCAAAGATGTTCTAATTTTGACCCGACACGAGTTTTAATAAAATGTGTTAACTTAGTTGGTAAATGATAAAATGATAGTAAATTATAGTTAGTGGAGAATGGGTCCCACGAAAATTAGATGATATGTAAAGTATTGTGAGTGAAGAATGAGACCACATTAAATAAGAGTGAATAAAATATAGGGGTTACCAAAAATAACAAGAAAGTGAGAAGAAAATTGATGGACGGACTAAAAAGGAAATGTGGGAAAAAACTTGGTGGACGGGGGTAGTAATATTTTTCCTCTAAAATTATTTTATTTCGTTTACAACAAAATTATACGAAATTCGCAACGGATTTTTCCGTCACTAAACACAAAAAATCCGTTGTTAAACATACTTGACGACGGATTCGCGACGGATAGCAAATGATGCTAATTCAAGGGTGGCTAAATTTTTTAACAACGGAAAAAAAATTCGTCGCTAATCAGTGACGGATTCGCGATGAAAATTTCCGTCACTACAATTCCGTCGCTAATTTGTGACAGATTAATGTCAATACAATCCGTCACTAATTAGCGATGGAAAACGAATCCGTTGCTAATTCGTGACGGATTAGCGACGGAATTTTCTATTGTTCGCAGGAAACTTAGCGACGGAATAATGACGCTTGTTTCCATTGCTAAATTATTTTATTTTTTTAATATTCTTTTTTTTAAGATTTTGATATATTGTTAGTAAGATCAAATTATAAATCTACAGCATACCAATGCACCAATAATATGAATAGTTCAAAATAAGATAATAAGATAAACAAGTTTAGTAGTCAGTAGTTTTAAAAAACATCAAACACAAGACAATAATAGTTTTAAAAAATATCAAACACAAGACAACAATATAGATAATTAATTTATATCTTGTCTATCATAAATTCGTCTACAACAATCAATGATCATCATATGGGGGCGGAGGTACAAATGTACCACCTGACTGAGAGGCCATGAACTTGGACATCGCCTCGTACTGAGCTGCAAGGCGAGCAGTCTGAGCAGCTAATCGTGTCTGCTCCTCCTGGTATTTAGCAGCTAACCGTGCATGCTCCTCCTGCAATTGAGCTAACCGTGTCTGCTCCTCCTGGAATCGAGCACACTCCTCCTGAAACCGCTCACGCTCTAGCCTGCTCCGCTCCACCTCTCGATGAAGGTCATGTACTTCAGAGCTCGAGACTCGTGTTGAAGATGATGCTCTCGTCTTATGCTTCCAGAAGGCACGTGTTGCATCCCCTATCCCGTATATCCTCTGCTTCTTATTCGGGCCACCCACGATGTTGAAGAAGTTTTCATTTATGTTCACGTCCTCATCTATGCTACCTAGAGCACTCTCTCGAGCCTCCTCTGCTTGACGTTGCACCTCGGTCTACAAAAGAATAAATAAACATAAAGCATATCATATAGTAAAATTGCCTACAATGTATAAAATATAATAAAATTTACAGCTATAGCCTCAGATCTAGGGTTAGTAAACGTGCCATCAGGATACCGATGATGGCCCATAAATGTATCAAATGCATAACATGAATGATCAACACCTCTCTCAGCACCATGTGAATTAAGATAATTGATTATTTATAAAGTTAAATCAAATGTAATTAGGAGATATGGTTAAATAATTACCATTTCCTCAGCGCTCTGCATCATGGACTTTGACCCTCCTCTATGCTTTATAATGTTCATCCCTGGTCCCTGAGGCTCAGACATCATGCATCGTCTCACTATCTCCGACTTAGCGATCACGTCCTCAAGACTACAATATCTCAACCAACCATCCCACTGTTCATCAGTGAAATACATCGATTTTCCACATTTAGGTGGAGGATCATCCTTACTCTTCTTGATTGACGATACAAAATTATTGTATCTCCGCCTCACTTTATCCAACCACAACTGACGAATTTTTACATTATCCTCAGGTGTCCATGTGAAAATCTTTTGCAAGTATAACATGTTTTATATGTTAGGTACAAATAAGATAAAATAAAAATCTTGGAAAAAAAATACAAACAATAATGTTATACCTTGAACTCCTTCTAGTATCTATCCTTAATATGTTTCAGTGTCAATTTCCAGTTGTAACCTGTAGGATTGACACCTTGTGAAATATATCCCATATTGATTGAACCGGATTTTTGTGTGAAAAAAATCCCCTACACAACACAAGTTATTAGACAATTGATCAATGTTAAAAAAAAATATTAATTATGTGTCTTACCCTAATGGAATTTGCGCGAGTAAAAATGAATTGTCTTTTACCACCTACTAAAACTAGTAGTTATATCTGGTTTTTGTGTTTATCAAAATAGAACTGAAAAAATTAAATGATCTCTAATATATAAATATATTCCTGTTAGTCTGTTCTAAAATTCAACCTGTCCTCTCTTATTGATGATGGTGGACTGGTGAGCAACTTCTGCATATATATTTGTTTTAGGTACAGACTGTATATGAGATTTAACTATTTAGAAGTGAATTAATTTTATTTAGGATATGGTAGCTTAGCCACATTGGCACCGTTTATAAAAAAATATATATGTAATTAACATAAAAAAAATTGTATGTACAATAATGAATTCAAGGATAGAGTAATATCTAATGATAGATTACCAACAAAGTAAATGCGGTTTAAGTGATACTCAAATATGAGACAAGTGTCCACATGTTCATTGACTTGGGGAGATCTGTGCAATACTTCCTGCCTCTATGATAAATTCACATAATAGTTTCAGAGCAACATAATTCGTGATGGCAATGAGACTTTGCACCAATTTGTAGCTTTCGTATGCATCATTGTGTGTAGTGGTGATATATGCCTTTCTTTCACCCTCAACAGTCAACGCACACTTAGTTTGTAACAATATTTTCAATATATCTTAAATTAAAGATCTTGACAAAGAGGTTTAATTTTATATATGATAGATACAAAATAAATTTAATATGCAAAAGTTATGATAAATTAATAAATTGAAATGAATTATATACATACATATATATATTTTCATACATATAATTTCTATATTGAAAATGATGCATTATGTATAGTTATATTTGTATTTTTATTTCACTTTTTTCCTTTTCTACTATTAATATTAAATATTTTGTTATTATTTATATTTTAATATAAATATTAATTATGAAAATTTTAGTTATACTTTAATATAGGTAGAAGACTATGAAAGACTCTCATTTGTAATTACTTTACAGATTTTATAAATATAATTTCACGAAACTTGGCTATGGATCTGTAAATGCATTAATCGAGATTTTGCTAGCCTGCATATAACTATTTTCAAATAAATCAGTTCACATGACTTAATATATGATATAAATCTATATACGAAACTCCTTTTAGGGCACCTAAATAAATTATAATCGAGATAAAATCAAACATAATCATAAATATAATCAATATGGAAAGAAAAATATATAAGAACAATTAGAGATCTAATAAATTCATAACATAAACCAATTATCATATAGGATATTATTAGAGTTCCACAACCACCTCCCCCATTTGAATCTAAATTATTATTTTAATAAAGTCTTATTAAAATTGGATCTCCTTTTTGTGTCATATTTACTTAGAATTTTCTTCCTTTTCTCTTTCCAGTTCAATATTTGTGCTTGAAGGTTTTCATTTCCGTACACCTGATCTTCTCCGCTTTGACTATTTCTGATTTTTCTAGATGCATATTTGGTACTACTTCTTTGATCACAACAATAATAATATCACCAATATAAGCATATCGCCGATTACTAGCTTTTATGATTCAAATACACATCAATTTCTGAATCCCGATGTTATTCGCTATGTCTTAAATGAGCTGACTAGACATTGTGCGGCAACTTCAACAACGACCTCCTGCTAGTTGGCATGGAGGCGAGTGAAAGAGTTGGCAGAAAAGAAAAGAAAAATATACAACGTGCATATATTATTCGATCAAACATGTACAACTTAAATATGGTTAATTATATCAAAAAAGATAATAAAAAAAAATTCAGACTAATGGGATACTAATGCAACATCATTCCAACGTGCCGTTTTATGAATTAATCTTCTCCAAATTGAGTTAAAGTTTTAATAACTAAATTGTTTGATTATAATGTCTATTTATTTGGTACTATATGGTCTATGTTATATATTTTTATGGGATAAGTCCATAAATACATAAGCTAACCAAACATGAACTTTAAAATCAAACTCACTATACACGAACTATCTTTTTTCGAAATTGAATACACGAAACTATATTTTAATTAAAATCATGCACACGTGAAAGTAGGTACAGAGGAAGGTGTTATTGATTTTGACTAATCGAACTATATCAACCTTACCTCCACGTGTGTAATATGGTTCATATATATATTATTTTGACTAAAATATAGTCCGATATATTTAATTTCGAAAAAATAATCTAAAGTTCATGTACAAATATTACGATTTAACTTTAGTATAGAGAAACAAGAAGAGTGGTCTTGAAATTTGAAGCAAGAGTTTTGGCAAATATGATTAATGTTATTATATAATGAGCATTTAGATAGATTCGCTCAATATTTAAGTTTTAACACTTCCACCACATATCATGCATTATGATATCTTTTGGGTTGAGTAATCACTTCAATATCTATATTTTATTAATATAGCTCGTCCAATTCATAATTGACAAAGAGCGTAGGTTCAATTTATTGACAAGTTCGTAGGTTCAACTTTTACTTGATGCACGCTAATGGAACCCTTCAATTAGTTTATTGAAATTCCTTATGTATTAATGTAATCTCATCGCCCACATATAATGAATTAGTGTGTTATATTCATATTATAATATATGACATTAAAAAATAACATTCTTATTAAATTAAAAGGAAAAAAAAAATCTATTTATACATGATGAAACATACAGAAGTATTCAATTATTAGGAAAAAATAAATATATATACTTATAAATTAAGAACAACTGAAACTGAGACATAAGTAAAACATTGGTCGAACTCTTCTATGTAAACGTCACTAGAAAAAAAAATTACATCTAAAATAATACTCCTTCCCTCCGTCCACAAAAGATGTTCCACTTTGATTCGACACGGGTTTTAATAAAATGTGTTGACTTAGTTGTTAAATGAAAAAGTGATAGTAAAATGTAGTTAGTGGAGAATGAGTCTTATAAAAGTTAGATAATGTGTAAGATATTTTGAGTGGATAATGAGATCCACAAAAATTAGATGGAGTAAAATAGAAGGATCGTAAAAAATAGAAAGAAAGAGAGTAGGCTGAAATATTAATATCTTTAAACGCTGCCGACATCAAAAACAATAAAAACAAAAGCAGAATAATATTAGCATCTCCGCATATTTTTGAGACATCTCTTTTGCGTTCATTATTCATGAACACGTCACGTTGTAATCTATTAATGTCGATCGACAACCTCGTTATCGAATTTAATTATTATTTGCTTCCCATAAAAGCTCACAATACCCAAATAAATTCTTATTTCTGTTAAGTTTTAAGATTCGAGTTTACGATTTCTCGTCGCCTCCGCCGAGAACACAAACAAGACCTCTCGGTTCGTTCATCTCCTCCACTTTTACATTGTTCCTTGCATTTGATGTAGCTTCTGCAATTCAAAACTGCTCACGTTCCAGATGACAAATTGAATTTTCATTCCTCGATTAGTTTGTATTCATTTATGGTTGTGGCGTGCAGGAAATGGACATGAATGGAGGGGGCAGTGGCGCGGCGGATTCTCGGGGCGGATCGAGTGAGAATTTGTTATCGCGTTCTTCGTCGGGAGAAAGGAAAGGGAAGAGATTGTGGAAGAGGGTGAAATACCAGCTGGTGGAGTACCACGCGCTGCCCGCCTATTTGAAGGACAATGAGTATATCCTTCGCTATTACAGGGCTGAATGGCCTTTCAAGGAGACTCTGCTTAGTGTTTTCTTCATTCACAATGAGACCCTGAATGTTTGGACGTAAGAATTCTATTTCACCCATGCTTTCGAGTTTTGGTATTATGGAGTACTATTTTTGCTTTGCGGTTATTTATGTGGTTTGTAGCATGATGTTTCCTGTGATTCGTGACTGCAATTTAGTTATTACGCTTGTGAATAGCTTTTCTTTCCTCGTTTCTTGATATATATTATATTTCTTCTTCAGTTCTTTTTGCATAAGCAGAAGCGATGTATATCATTTGAAATATGACATCAAATTAGTTTAGCAGTAAAAATTAGTGCAATTGGAATCGAGAGGTATTTGCTAAATTCAGAAAATGCGATTGTGAGGTGTAGCAGCTATCTAGTTGCATACGGTCTTGGTTCATCGATGATGGGGTTCTCTATAGCTAGATGAAAATTTTCTTTTTCCAGACTCCAGAGCTTGAGTTTAGGAACAGAAAACAGTGTTAAGGTTTCTAATATGGCTACCTAGGGAAAATGATAGGCTTTTAGCTTTTGGTCCTGTTCTCATCTATCATGTTCTGGGCTATGATTATCTAAATTAAGTTTTTTCCTTGTTCAGTTTGAAATATTGAGTGCTGCTTTATCTAGTTTGAAATATTCAGGGTAGATTTTTTTATCCTCTCTCTTTCTACGATGTTGGTCCAGGGCAAGACACTTCTTTTTGTTGATTTTAGTTATTTTGAAACAGGGAACCAAGCTCCTCATAACACCATTTCTTAGCTAGCAAATTTATGAGAAACAATAAATGTGAACTTATGATTTACTGCCTATAAGTATTCCCTCAGTCTGTTTCATATCGCACTCCAAAGTATTTTAGTTTTCATGTGAACTTAATGCTTCAATCTGATTTGTCTACTAAAACATGACGGAAGTTAACATCACAGTTAAAAAATATATAAATTGCTTCAATTGGTTGGATCACTAAGCTTAGCCTGCTGAAAGGTACTTTTAATGTTTCACTAAGTTTATATCTACGATCTTTCTAAATTGGTTTTGGAGGTTAGTATGATTAGTTACAAAACTTTATCGTTGGAAGACTGAAAAGTCACCTGAAGAGGAGCAAGCATCATATTGGTTTATGCAAGGAAAATATAATGTCAAGTTTCACTGTTTGAGGACCTTGCATTTACTAATGCATAAAAAAGGCCGGCTGAGGGTGTTGTATTTTTTGAGGTTTCGCTTTGATATTAAATGCTGGTTTTAGAACAAAGAGCATAATGGAGAATATTATGTGTATATCGATATCATTTTATTGATTTTCTGGATATCTTGTTTTATTTTTCCCCTTCTTTTAATATTGTCATTACTTTGGGCTCATGTTACAGTGGTGTTGACGCCATTTTCTACTTTCTTACTATGGTTAGATCTTTGTCAAACCTTCCCATCATTTATTCATCTCTCTCCTTCGTGCAGGCATTTGATCGGTTTCTTCCTTTTCATCTCTCTAACCATTTACACTGCCATGAAGGTTCCAAATGTCATGGACCTGCCCAGGCTGCAAAATTTGCCGAGTGTGCTCAGAAATACTGATTTTCAAAAATTGCAGGCAGAACTTATCACTTGTCTCCCATCCTTGCCACATATGCCAGATCTTCACAGACTTCGAGAGGAGTTGAAAACTTCGTTGCCTTCAATGGACTACTTGTCTAATTGGCACATTATGGAACTCCTCTCTAACTGTTTACCTGAGAATCTGACAAAGAACAACCAGACTGATACTTGTGTTCTGGTACTCCACTTCCTCTTTGCAGTAGTGTTTTCTGAATTGCTTTCCTTGTCCAGTGTCCTTGAGGCTTCATGGGACTAACAAGTTGAGAATCGATTTTATAATTTTATAACCCACAACTATGAAGTTGTCACCAAATGCTCAACTTTATGCATTTATTTTGTTGTTTATTTTTAAACTTAATTGATTAGCTAAAGTGTATCTCTATATCCTCATCTAATCATCACCTAGAGCGGAAAGATAAAGACTAATAGAAAGTTTATTCTTAATAATACCTATGGATAGGTTATGCCAGAGTGGGAATAATTCAAGTCAAACATGGCGTATAGTTATATATGTATTTTCTCTAGTTCAGTTTTTTTCTTGCTTCTAGTTAGTATTTCTTTTGATGATATAATGTTGGGCTCACATATCTGTTTCTCTGATCTGAGATGGTCAAGATAAGTTTATTGGTTATGTTCTGGGGAACTCAAACATTTTCAAGTTCCGTTTCAAGTAATAAATGGTCTAGTTTTGATTATATTTCTCATAAGAGAAAAGGAAAAATTTCAATGATTGTCATGAAGTAACCCTCATTTGTAGCTTCTACATTGGACAGAGTGAGGTTTGCTCTAGCTGCTACCAATATTGCATGTTACAATTCAGATATAGAACATTTGGGTTGCTTTCTACTAAAATGAATGTATATCAATAAATAGTTAGCATAATTTGCATTATTCATTTTGTTTTTTCAGCATAGCATGAAAGAGGACGTGGCAAACATAATAGCTCCATTGTTGGTGAGGCCAATCACACGTTGGCCGTTCTATGCTTTCTTGGGTGGGGCTATGTTTTGCTTGTTAGCTAGCAGCACATGCCACTTGCTCTCCTGCCACTCTGAACGTGTAGCTTACATAATGCTCCGCCTCGACTACGCAGGGATTGCTGCCCTAATCTCGACATCCTTCTATCCACCTGTGTACTACTCCTTCATGTGCTATCCTTTCTTCTGCAATCTCTACCTGGGGTTAATTACTCTACTAGGAATTGCTACAATCATGGCGTCCCTTCTCCCGGTGTTCCAAAGTCCGGAATACCGTACCTTCCGAGCGTCGCTCTTCTTTGCGATGGGTTTCTCCGGTGCAGTCCCAATCTTACACAAGCTAATCTTGTTCTGGCACCAGCCGGAGGCGCTCCAAACGACAGCTTACGAAGTTTTGATGGGTGTGCTTTATGGGGTGGGAGCAATGATATATGCTATGAGGATCCCGGAGAAATGGATGCCGGGGAAATTCGATATTGTGGGCCACAGCCACCAACTCTTCCATGTCCTGGTTGTGGCTGGAGCTTATACGCATTATCGTGCAGGACTTGTGTATCTCAGGTGGAGAGACCTGCAAGGATGCTGAGATTCAGACTAGATACGTCCCTTTCTCTATAAAATTATTGATCTGAGGTGTATTGTATTGTACATACATAGTGTACAAAATCATTATTCTAGTGTAGATAAGAAGAAGCACGTTGCTACACATCTGAAAGCATTCATAGTGAATTATTTTGGATAATTTCTTAACTTTGACACTCGAATCGGTTGAGAGAAAAAGAATGATAATTACAATTCGATTTTTACTCATTTCACATCAGTTATCTATAAAATCCGAGTGAGTATGATTGCAAACAATCCGAATTTGATAGAGTTAGTTCAAAAATTGAGTGGGTTTTGCCAGATTAATAAGGTGGTAATCGATCCGGTAACGGTTACGAAAGAGTGAACTTTTTGGATACCGGTTACTAAACCGTTTATTGTGCCGATTAATCGGTTCTCGACCGATTTGGTACCGTTTCTTTCCGAAAATCGGTTAAGGAACCGTTTTTTGAAATCGTACTATTTTATTTCTTTTTTAATATTTCTAAAATATCAATATTTAAACTAATAAAAATTCACAAAAATATTTTCTAAAAATAATTTAATAGAAATATATTTAAATTCATATTGGTAAATATTTTATAAAATATAAAACACTATATTTATTTTAAATAATTAATATAATAAATCGGTATCCGGTTTGGTACCGATTATCCGAGTACTAGAACTTTTTTACGAGCAAGAATCGGTTACTGGCTTTTTTTTTTTTTTTAAAATCGATACCCGATAACCGCTTCTCGGTCCGATACCGGTTCGGTACGGCCGTACCGATTCTTCCCGAGAACCAATTACCAATTGTCACCCCTACGATTAACCGAATAAAAAAATAAAACAAAAATATTTATGAAGCATAATAATTATGACAAAATTATTATATTTTGCATGTTTTTATTTTATAGATATAAAATTATAAATATATACAAAATATTAAATATTTTCGTAGACACTTGAGCCCGATTGACAAGAAGGGCTAGACGAAAATTGAACGTTTAGGATTATGATTGTAAATTTTTAACGTGAAAAAAATTCAACCCGAACTAACTAAACCGAAAATTTGAACGGATTGACCCGATTGTATAAATATGATGTGTCATTTTAATCAATAAAACCACCATATTTTTGAGTTTACAATCGATGGGTTCGCTTTAGGGTTCTTATTTCTCGGAAGGATTATATCTTTCTTTTTCAAAGTTATTTCATAAAACGATTATACCAATGTAGGCATGCATGTTAACAAACGGATTTTATCTGATCTGAAATTGGTAAAATAGTTTCGGTTCTTGATTCGGAACTAAAACCTATACGACTAGATATGGTAAATAGTTATGGTTCTAGACGAGAACCAGAAACGAAATGGTAAAAATTATTTTTTTACAAAATTTTTACAATAAAGCGAGAAAAATATACAATTTAAAATAGAGATGCTTAAAAGAATCGTGACCGTTGGAACCGAACCATAACCAGCAGCTTTGAAAATCGTAATCATTCCCAACGGTTCAGTTCTGAATCGTAACTGTGTAGGAAACAATTTAGTTCCGGTTCCAAATGTTCGGAACCGTAAATCGTTGTAGTTTTCTATCCCTAATTCAATTTATCTTTTATATTATATAAAATCATTGTTTATAACTTATGAAATTACATTTTAACTTGCAAATTTGTATAAAACTAAACATTTTTTAAGGTGATTATAAAAGAACCAGCGGTTTGAAATCAAAATAGTCAATTTGGACGGTTTTGACTTCAAATGTGAACCGTGAATATAACCAGAGTTAAATTACAATTTTGAAATAATGAACCGTGAACTGACATTTCGGTTACGGATCAAACCGTAACTGTAACCGTGAACACCTCTAATTTAAAATATGATAATTTCATATTTATTATTATTTTATAAATATGTATCTAACATAAATGTATCAATAAGAAAATTAAAATATTAAAATGAAAAATTATCGGTCTAGGATTGAAACCATATCAAATGGGTCGAATTGGAACCAATCATTATCGGGTCTAAGCTGGTTTGATTTTGAAATCAGAATTGAAAACGTAACTCTATGCCTTAGCCGGTTTTGACGAATTCTGGTATAAGTCTGGATAAAATTCACTCAATTAACTTTATATATCGTGTTGTATTGAATTATTTATTTTTATGAAAAATTAAAAAGTATATTATTAAAAAAAAGGTTCACCAATATAATACATCAATTTTTTGTATTGCTATAATTTGTTGCTCTGATAAGCTAAATAATATAAACAATAGATTAATATTTAGTATAAATAAGATTAACATTAGCACAATATATTCTCGCATTGAATAACGTACTAAAATGTCATATAATTTTATTTCTTTATTTTTTTAGTTTTCTCTATATTACCAAAAATTAATTTTATTATTCCCTCCGTCTTATTATTGTTGGTCTCGTTTGACCAAATTTATGAGTACTTTATTAACTTTTGTGATCAATAATAATGGGACATATGGAGTACTATTTTTCTGTATTTTTTATTTTATTAATTTATATATTTATTGAAATTTATATAATTAATTAAAATATGTATATATATATGTGGCTTAAGTTTATATAACAAAAAAGAATTGTGCGTGAGAATGAAAAAGAATATATCTCCTCCATCTATTTAAAATTAATCGTTAAAATGAATTGAATTAAATATAAATACATTTCATTATAGCGGGATATGAAAAGAAAGAAATCTTATGTAAGAAATAAAAAAGATCCCAACCATCCATTTTAATTAATCAATAGTTGTGATCTTTTAACAAATTAAATTTTATTAAAAAAATCCTATAAAATTAAATCAAATTAATTTTAATCATTGATTGTAAATAAATAAGTGTTTAACTCGTTTTTGGTGTGTTTTTAGTTGATGTTTCGTCGTGTCTAGGTTTTAGTTTGTTTTGTTTTCGTGTCTTTTTATTTTGTATTACGCCTGTTTTTGTTGTTTTCGTGTTTGTTGTAGGATGGTGAATTGAAGGACGGATAGGTGCTGAATTAGTGCTGATTATGTCGTATGTGTTAAGCCAAACAAAGCCAAGGAAACCGGAGGAGTTACGGGCAAAAGACGAGAGGAGAAAGAACGCGAGAGCATGGCCATACGCAAAATTGTTGCGTTTTGCACAATAATTTTGTTTTGGCTCGTTCTCCTTCGTTACAACTCCAAATTTGGATCCGTCTGCGGCCGCGGATTCCTATCGAGACGAGCTTCAATTCTATGATTTCAAATTTTCGTATTTTGCACAGGCCAGTGGTCGCTGGGCCTGTGCTGCAGCAGCGGACAGAGGCTCATAGCCAGCGACCGCTGACTGACAGCTATTGGCGCGTTTTTAAAGTCTTTTCCAGGACATTTGAAGGGGATATTCCATCTCTCTCATTCTTTTAGATAGAACTCGAAACATTGCTCTCAAAACACTAGTTTTGCTTGATTTTCTTGCTTTCTTAGGGTAGATCATTAGTTTACTTGGGATGGAGGATTGAGGGCGAGTTCGGCACTCAATTTGAGACTCAATCTTTATATAGCATGTTTAATTTTTATTTTGATTGTTCTATGGATTGATTGCCTTCCTCTTCCTAGGTTTAAAATATCTTTTAATTCTTTATTGATTGCTCTTCGATTCGTGCTTTATGATTTAACTTGTGCTTATTTAATTGAAACGCTTGATCACCATTTTGATTTGTCGTTATTGATTGAGATCGAGAGATGATTCCAATATAGACCTGGGGTTAAATCAAACAGTGATTCCAATCGGAAACGTAGGAATCGTATTCGTAATTGTTATTGATTTTCCTATTGTGTAATTCGAATATGTATGTTAGAATTACAACTTAATTGTCTAATACGAAAATTAGTGATTAAGCAACTTTAGAAAGTCATTAATTAGCTTCGGATTATTGTTTGTAGTTGAGGAACTCCTATTAGGGTAATCTAATACGAGAGTTTTGATTGCTGTCTAATTGAGAACACGTAAGTGATTAGTTAGACTAACTTTTAGGAAGTCCTTGATGAACGAACAATAGCATGAGTAGAGGAGCATGATTTAATTAATTGTAGGTTTTCTGAATTCTAGGCCCTTCAATCCCGAATCTACCTTTTTATTTTTGTTTATTGTTTTCATTTTATTTCTTGCTCCTCCGTTTATCTTTGTTAGAGTGTTTAGGATTTCCCTGTTCTCGTTTTAATAACACTTAGGATTAGAGCCGCCCTGTTAAGCTTTCCATCGAGATCCGACCGGGATTAGCTTGCCACGTGCAATCGACCTCGTAATAATTTGCGAGAACCTAAAGTACACACTTTAGGCTAAACAATAAGGGTCTAGATCTCTTCTCATTTTTCACATATGATCCAATCACACACACACACATATATATTCGTTAATTTATAAAAAAAAAATCACAAAAATTGATTTATTAAAAAGTATTGTTGATATATTTTTTTTCATTTCTCACGTAAATATTTTTTTTTATATAAATCAAAATATATAGAATAATATTATGAATCGTATAGTAAAACCTGTAATTTTATATTGTTAATAAATATGTTAAAATAATACTTTTAATCAACCATCGATTTTAGTAATAATTTATTTATCAACATATACATCGTTGATATAACTGTCATAACAGCCCCGACCCTACATTTCCGTTCGGGGTAGTCGGGATTTAAGCTAGACCAAATTTCAAAAATCAAAGTTTGAGAATAATCAAACCAATTTCGAGCTTAAAAAAGTCTGCACATTATATACAATATATATGATTTTTTTAGTTTTAAATTAAAATATTAAAAATCCAACTTTAAATTATTAAAATAAAAATATTTTATTCTTAATATTTTTTATAAATAAAAATATTTATTATATAAAGTCTGATCTGACAATTTTGATAACTCTAATTACCACAATGCACCATGTATATTTAAATTATAGTGATATTTTTCACTGCACCGTGCGTACTAACTAATTAAGTTAATTTATAAAAAAAAATTAAATTTTAGTAGGTGAGCCTTATGAACATCATAAGGCCATTATCATTTTTTAGTGCTAATCTATGATCTAGTTCACCAAAACTGCTAAAAATGAAAAATAAAACAAAATAATAATTTGATCCAGTTGAGAGTCGAACTGAGCTACGAGAGCAAGATATTTTACAATTTATCATTCTATATATCCAATCTTGATTTGTTTACGTGTCGTCATCATCACTCATTGATTCTCGTGAATGGATTGCTGCTGTTGCTACTATTATTGGATACAACGCAATGAGTTGCCTATTTCTCACCTTCTTTCGCTCTCAATCTCATCTCCATATTTTATCTCTTCCACCATTTTGTTTTAACCTTCTTCTATCATTTCTCTTTTAATTATTATTGTTTTTGATTGGTAAATATTTATAAGTTATCATATATTTGCAAATCTATCATCCAACAAATGTCACATCTCATAATGGTGTGTGCCCATTAAATATTCCATGATATATTATATACCCAATTTAGTCCGAGATTAAATTTGAGTAGACCACTTTAAGTTAGATTTTACCATAACTCCATCCTTACTCGTCGAAATTTGAGGAGATTAAATATTTTATAAAATTATTTTTTATTATTTTAATTATTATTATTCGTTATTATGGATATATTGATTATTCTCATTGTTTAGCCTCTTTTTGGTCATCTAAATTCATATTTTTCTTGTTATTATTCTTGTTGTTTTCCCATTTTGTATGATGTTTCGGACTTAATTTCCGTTTATTTTATATTTTGAGATCACAAGTCTAAACAAGTGTCAAAGTTGAAAACGGAACGATCGAAAAATGACGAGAGAATAAAGATGAGAGCGAGAGCACTAATGAGCGGTCGTGTTGCCCTAGGAGACCGCTCACTAGGCGGTGCATGCCCCAGGCCGAGCCAAGGCCGAGCAACGCGCGCGAGCCAGCACGAGCCAGGGTCAGCGACCGCTAGCCCCTCACCGGCCGCTGACCCCAGTGGCTGACTCGGTCAGCGGCGCAACGCATCAGCGGATGGCACGCGAGGAGCGCGTAACCAACTCACTCAGTGGTCGCTGACTTGTAAGCGGCCGCTGACTCTCCCTCTCGTCTATATAGTCGACGCGTTTCGATAGACACTTTTGATAGACCGTTTTTCCGAGTATCTGCACTTATATTTCGAGCACATCTCGACCTATTGTTCTAGGGTCGAGATTTATGATTTTTAGTTAATCAATTTTGGCTTTAGTATTCGATTTCGAAAGTTAGCCGATTGCAACATTCTAGTTCGTGTTTTTTTTCCCGTTTATTGTTGTGGATTCAAATTCGTTCCAGTTTATGAATCAAGTTTGCTTCCGTTTTATATTCCCGGTACGTTTTTATTATTAAGTTCCTTTATTTGTTTATGCTCTCATGTTTCTATTTCGTCTATGTATTTTACGTGCTCTTCGATTTCAAATTCCAAAGTACTTTCTACGTTATTTTTAATTTCGAATTCTAACTTACTTTTATACTTTTCTATTCGAAACTTGCTTTCTTTAATTCACAACTCATTTCTTCGCTTACTTTTATTAGTTTAGAGTTTACATTCTTTCCCAATTTATTTTCTCCGCCTAGTTATAAAATTTCCAAATGATCTTTTACTTGCTTTCATATTGAACAAAGAATTAAATTCCCTTGCTAAGTCTTCCTTAAGAATACGACTTGGGTTGACTTATCATTGCTAGACGACCTCGTTAGATTGCGAGTGACTCAAACAATTTAGTTGAACAAATTTTAGCGCAGTTGCCGGGGAAGGCTTTAGGCGATTTAACATCATTGTTCTTTTTTCTTTTATTTTTATTTATTATGTGTACTTCTTTCTTTTATATTGTGGTACAGATAACGTGTTCATTGAGTGTTGTGTTTGCAAGGTCGCCGCAGTGCTAGAAAGTCTTTGACGCCCTTCATCGACAACATACACCGGAAACGTGAGATCTTAGCCACCCACCCTAGAAGTAGACATTGAGTGCATTGACGAATCCTCGCTTCCGCGATTATTCGAAGATATGGACGATGAGGTTGTTGAGGATAGACCGCGCTATATGAGCGATTTCACTAGGCCCAAGTTCGGCACCACCACTACTTCAGCTATTGTCCTATCAACCGTAGTCAGGAATTATGAGCTGAAACCGCACCATCAATCTCCTCTACCGACCTACCATGGACTCCCAAGTGAGGATGTTTTGACTTTCATTTGAGAATATTGTACGGTGGTGCAAACTTTCCTGCTACTCTAGCTGACGGAGGACCAGCTCAAGTTGAAGTGTTTTCCTTACACTTTGAAGGATACGGCCAAATCTTGGTTCCTATCTCTTCAACCCGGATCACTTACCAATTGAACATCGATTTGTGAGAAATTCATGTTAAAGTACTACCCGCATCACAAAATTCAAGCGGTATGTACTAAGATAATGAATTTCGCGCAAGCCCACGACAAACCATTCTATGAGGCGTGGGAGAGATTCCAAGAGCTACTACAGTAGTGCCTGACGGAGCTCAGTCGTTACTCCGGTCAAGATAAATTTATAAACTTACACTCTTCACTAGGTTCCGCTAGTGGCAAGTACATGGTCGATCCCACAGGGAGTTGGTGGATTCCTCTCTCGATGTCACAATTTGGAGTTTTGAGTCGGGTCTTGCCTTGGGAAAGAAGTTGTAATCAAGCAGAAAGTAAAATGCTGAAATGTAAATAAAGAAAAGAAAACACTAAGATAGTTAAATAAGAAAGCAACTTGACTTGGGTTAGAATCCTTGAGTCTTTGACTTATGTCTTGATCATCGGTGCAAAGTTATTCATTGTACTGACATGTCATTGGTTAAAGGCGAGCGTAAGAATGAGGTTTTACTCCTATCACCCAAACGCATCAATCAGTAAACCCCCTTATTAATTGTCACGTACCTTTTCAGCCCAGAAGTTAAGGGTTACTCACTCCCCTTGCCCAAGATTGCTCCTGGACCAAGCTATTTCAGCATACCCAAATAGGTATTAGCAGGACACCGCAACCATGAGAACACCATCTCAGACACCCGTCCAATGGCGTTCCCACCTACATCACTGCCCTGATTCCACTAGCTGGCAAGCAGGAAGTCACTAACACTTGGAGTTTCTAACTCGCAGTTGTAACCTGATCTTGCCCAAGACTGCTACTGGCCAGACAACACCGAGGACTTGATCAAGTTGTATAGGATTCAAATCCAGCGCTTTAGGAACATGCCAATACAACTATGCGTGCGATTAGACCTCTCAAGACGTAATAAGTTTTAATTCAATTTATTTTTCCCAAGCCAAGTTTAATAAATCTAGCTACTCATACGAAAAGTAAAGAACACAAACGAGATAAATAAAAATATACTAATATTGAAATAGAAAATGTATGAGTTTACCAAAAGATCCTCTTATCAGGACTAACCCTTGGCAAGGTCAAAAAACATTAATAGAAATTAAATAAAGTTTTTGCCCGAAGGGCTTGTTTCTTCCTCTCCAACACTCATTGAAATAAAGGCCTAGACTAAGGATAAGAGCAGCCGGGAGTAGTCCCTCCCCTCTTAATGCATTTGTCTCTGATTCATAGCGTGGGTATTTATAGTTCTTCATGGGCTTCGGCATCGTGGTAGTGGTGGCTAAAGTTTACAGCGAACTTTCCTTTTCGGTCAGATTTTCCGCGTAGAAGGAGATACTCCAGATCTTCCAAATATTTCGTGGAAGGAAAAGGGAGATCTTTTCCATTTTCCGCGTGAGGAAAGAAATCCGCCGCACAACCCAGCGTCTTGCCTGTCGTCTTCTGTGCTCCCGACTGCTTCACTCTTCCTCCTTGTCTTGGCCAATATGCTCCTCTTGCCCCCAGCGGTTGCAGCGTGATCTCCAGCGGTACCTTGCCTTGAGCTTCAGATTGCCCAAGATGCTCTGTGTGTACACATGCCTCTTTCTTGAGATGACTTGCAACCTTGACCTGTATCTTGCCAACCCAGACTCGTGCCCTCCCAGATACAAAACACGACACAAACAAAGGGAAATGACTCGATCTAGACCTGAAACAAGACACAAAAAGAGCACGAAAAATGGGCTCTTCAGTGCCCCCACCACCAGATGGCATTGGAGATGATATGTCTATTCTTTTATGACGGTCTGCTTCAGACCACTCCATTTATGGTGGACAGTTCGGCGGGAGGAAACATTGTAGTTAAGAAGGCGGAGGAGATGAATGAGATTTTTGAGACCCTAAATGCAAGTTTTCAACAAAAATCATGTTGACCGCGTCGAATGTAAGCCAATGCAGTGATGACGAGTCCCGATCTTAAAAAGCAAATGACAGATATGATGTGGGAGCTACAAGAATTGAAGATGAACCGACCATCATCCTCATCTGCTCATCAAGTTGCACTTGAGCCATGTGAAATTTGTGGCGGCTATGGCCACGTTGTGAAGGGATGCCAGCGAATGAGAGAGATGACACTCGAAGGAAAAGCTGAGATTTACGCTGCACAAGGATTCACACCCTAGCCTCAACCTCAACAAAACTCAGGATGAAAACCCCAATTCCAAGGGCATGGAGCACAAAACTTCCAAAATAGACGCCCCCTGCTCAGTATTTTCACCCTCAATATCAACAGCAGCAGCAGTACTACCCACCGCAACAAGAACAGTTTTATCCCCCACCAATGCAGCAGTACCCAAATCAACATGTTCCTCCCCAAAGATCATCTATTGAGGATAGTTTGACAGCTTTCATGCCAGAAAACAAGAAGGTCCGAGAAGCTCAAGATGCCACAATTAAATGTCTCGAGACAGCCATGGGGCAGATTTAGGGCACAGTGAACCAGTTGCAACAAAGACAGCAAATGGGGAAAATTCCGGGACAAGGCCAACAACCTCATCAAGCTCAAACTATTACAGTCCTTAAGAACGGGAGAGCAGTCGAAAAGAAGATGGAGATACGGCCCAAATTTAAAATTGACGAGGAGAACGGACCACCACCTGAAGTGGAGAGAAACAAGTCCGAAGAGGAGTTTCATAAGGTGGTCAATCAGTATGTCCCGCTCATTCCTTTTCCCAGCAGGTTAAGGAA
The DNA here is from genome assembly GCA_026898415.1 of Leonotis leonurus. NCBI lineage: Eukaryota > Viridiplantae > Streptophyta > Magnoliopsida > Lamiales > Lamiaceae > Leonotis > Leonotis leonurus. The sequence continues at coordinate 116,921 of JAPKLX010000120.1, forward strand.
TGTTAAAAGAGACCAACAGTTCGCAGACTTATACAAGATGCTATCCAAAGTAACTATTAAGGTCCCCCTCCTCAAGGTGACTAAGAATATCCCCTCATATGTTACGTTCTTCAAGGAGCTGATCTCAAAAAAGAAGAAATTTGATGATGAAGAACTAGTCACAGTGTCTGAAGTGGCAAGTACTATCATGCAACAATCCTTACCTCCTAAACAGCACGATCCAGGTAGCTTCGTTATTGATAACACTTTAGGAAACAATAAGGCAGCATCTGACATGTTTGACTTAGGAGCTGAAATTAATCTTATGACTTGTTCTATTTTTAAACAACTAGGATTAGTAAACTGAAACCCACTCGCATGTGCTTACAATTAGCGAATAGATCTATGAGATGCCCTAAAGGCATAATTGAAGACGTTCTAGTGAAGATAGGTGGGTTGATTGTTCTTGTGGATTTTGTTGTTCTTGTGATAGAAGATGTGCGTGAGAATGGAGTTGAGTATACACTACTTCCAAGAAGACCTTTTATGGCTACCACAAATACCATTATTGATGTTAAAAAGAGTACCATTAAAATGTCTGTCCTTGATGAAAAAATATCTTTTTCCACACATGAAAGTCACACCGCACCTTCTGTCGATTTTATTGATACGTGTTGTTATATAGATACTACTAATTATTTGGTTGAGAATTCTACTTTGCAGGATTTTAGTAGCAAGAAGAGCGTCACTCAAAAGAAAGGTGTTACCGAGTTAGGAGGAAACCAGGGTGACAAACAAAATGAAAAGAAAAATTCAAAGTTTGGAAAAGACCTGACGAGAAGCTAGGTCAGCGAGCGCGGGGACTCAACGCTGCGAATAAGTGAGCGAAATATATTTACGTGAGACATGGTCAGCGACCGCGACACACTCAACAGCCGCTGACCCAGTGCTCATCCGGTGCCAGCGCCCAACGGCGCCCTCACCCTGAGCCAGCAGTCGCTTCAGCGGCCACTGACTCCACTTCTCGGCCCGCCTCTTCACTGACCTATGTGGAAACCCTCATGCGCCCAAAAATCAGACCTAAACTACGTCTCAACAAAATCAAAGCCTAAAAGATCGGCCAACTCATTATCAAAAAAATTACACCATCAAAGGGTGATGCCTCACATGCGAAAATAAGAAAGATATCATTTCGAGTAAATTGGCTTCGAGTAAAGCTATATATCGAACATGACTCCATGCCCGAAGTTGTGGAGTCAACCCCAAATTTTACACTCCCGGTTGACTGAGTTATCTCGTTAAGCTAATGACGTAAAAGAAGCGCTCCGTGGGAGGCAACCCACACTATTTATCATTTATTGCTTTATTTCCTTTAATGTGAGTGTGTTATTGGCTCACCTTTGTTTTCTAGTTTATTTTCAGGTTGTTTTTCTTCTAGTTTTCGCTCCGAATGCCGCACTTCAGGGATGTTTTTCTTATCCCTACTCTATAGTTCTTTACTTTCTACAATGAGGGCATTGCTCTATCTTTGTAGGGGGGAGGGGTGTCTTTTATGTGCATGCATTTGTCTTTTTATTTTAGTGTCTTGTTTATGCAAAATCTTGATTGTTTTAAAACTACTTTGTCTTGATATCTTGTGGTTGAATCGAGTCGTGACATGTGTTTACGATATGATATGATTTGAAAGCCTTGATTAATTTGACTTGATTCGTGTTATGAAACATAGATGAACTAGGAATGTGTGGAATATTATGACCGGATTCTTAATCTTAGTAGAATGATCGAGATAGTGATGCATGATAGTATGAATTGATTGATTCGACTGGCTAGTTGTTTAGTACCACTTATTGCGTATCGATGTTTTGTAATGAGAATTGAAATTGTTAAGAGATCTCTGTTCCTATGGGAACCATGAGCACGGGAAACTGCTTGAAGATACATTAGGGAACCCCAAATTGTTCACACCTCACGACAATGACCATATAACTTGACATTGTTCTAATTAACTTTTTGAGATCATTAAAATATGAATACATAATGATTCTACATCGCTCTCTTAATCAAAAATTTCAAATCTATAAAAGAGATGGGTATGAGAAACCACACCGGAAAAACCCGAACATTCGGAGTACACACCCGGTGAACATTGTCCTTAATATTCCTCATGTTGAAAAGAAAGGAAAAGAGAGAGATACACCAATAGAGTGGTGAATAAAAAATCTAGCCGGTTATGTGATCTTGATGATTACCGTTTGCATCATTCTTTTGTTTGGGTCGAATTGATGAGTATCTAGTCTAAGTGGGCCAATTTCTTCAATGATCTCTATGTGACGTGACGTGATGATAGGAAGATTGATTTTGGGAATGATTTGAAGTCTTGTCAAGAATGCATGTCACGTTAGATTTTTCCTCTGGATACTTTAGACTAAGTTATGCTTGAGGACAAGCATGATTTTTGTGTGTGGAGGGGTTGTTTAGCCTCTTTTTGGTCGTCTAAACTCGTATTTTCCTTGTCGTTATTATTGTTGTTTTCCCATTTTTCATGATGTTTCGGGCTCGATTTACGTTTAATTTTATGTTTCAAGATCACAAACCTAAAAAAGTGTCAAAGTTGGAAACAGAATGAGAAAAGATCGAGAAATAACGAGAGAATGAAGATGAGAGCCGAGAACACAAGTGAGCGGTCGCGTTACCCTAGGAGACCGCTGACTAGGCGGTGCATGCCCCAAGCCGAGCCACAGCTGAGCAACGCACGCGAGCCAGCACGAGCTAGGGTAAGCGACCGCTGGCCCCTTAGCGGCCGCTGACCCCAGCGGCTGACTCGGTCAGCGGCGCAACAACCTCGGCGGATGGCGCGCGAGGAGCGCATAACCAACTCACTCAGCGGTCGCTGACTTGTAAGCAGCCGCTAACTCTCTCTCTCTCTCTCTCATCTATAAATAGACAACACGTTTCTCATTCGATAGACACTTTTGATAGACTTTTTTCCCGGGTATGTACACTTATATTCCAATCACTTCTCAACCTATTGTTCTAAGGTCGAGATTTATGATTTTTAGTTAATCGTTTTAGCTTTAGTGTTCGATTCCGAAAGTTAGCTGATTGCAACATTCTAGTTCGTATTTTTTTCCGTTTATCGTTGTGGATTCAAGTTCGTTCCAGTGTATGAATCAAGTTTGTTTCTGTTTTATATTCCCAGTTCGTTTTTATTATTGAGTTCCTTTATTTGTTTATGCTCTCATGTTTCTATTTCGTCTATCTATTTTACGTTCTCTTCGATTTCAAATTTCAAAGTACTTTCTACGTTCTTTTTAATTTCGAATTCCAACTTCCTTTTATCCTTTTCAATTCGCAACTCACTTTCTTTAATTCGCAACTCGTTTCTTCGCTTACTTTTATTAGTTTAGAGTTTACATTCTTTCCCAATTTGTTTTCTCCGCCTAGTTATAAAATTTCCAAACGATCTTTTACTTGATTTCATATTGAACAAAGAATTAAATTGACCTGCTAAGTGTTCCTTGAGAATACGACTTGGGTTGACTTATCATTGCTAGACGACATCGGTAGATTGCGAGCGACTCAAAATAATTTTACACGAACACTCATATATTAAATGTGTATAATAGAAGTCGACAATTATATACACTTGTTTATGCTAAACTCGAGGTTAGGGTGATAATTTGAGATATGAACTTTGGACTTTCCCGATCTGACCCGAGTACTGACGGGTTTCGAAATCGGGATTGAGAAATTGAACGGAACCAAATTTCTTGAATTCGAGATTCAAGAAATTAAGAAATTGAACGGGACCAAATTGAACGAGATTTGGGACCCCCAAGTCCCATTCGGGCCTCCCGATTTTCCAAAATTAATTTTTAAATTTGGGAAATTTAGTCTCGTTCGGACAATTCGGGACTTATAATTTGTCAATTTTGGAATTTGGGAGTCCTGAAATCCCAATCAGGATAAAAAATTGATATTTTTGGATTAGAATCGAGAGCGGAACTCCCGGTTCCGTCCTGATTCTCACCACTACTCGCGTTTGCCCTAAAAATAATTATAAAAATTGTATTGCAACATGATCTCATAAAAACGATATGTTTATAATCAAACTAATATGATAATATTTATTTAATTATTAGACTTGTGTCCGTCGTAGATACTAAATCCTCATAGACTCATATATTAGTAGCCTAGTACTTAGAATTTATTATTTTTTGAACTTGTTTTAATTTTATATATTCGTATTTCTCTTGAAGTTTATTAAAAATAATTATAGTTCTCATTTACATCTCATAAACTACTTATTTATGTCTCAAATCCGTTAATAACATGCTATGAATTCAAATATTATAAAATGATAATTATTCTAAATATATAGTACTCCTAAATAAAAAAAAATATTTTAATATTTATACAAACTACCCAAATTATTTTAAAATTTATTTATGAGTATTCATCTTGAAGTTGATAAAAAATGTAGTCTGACTATTCGTTCTTGGCCCTTAATTACTCGTTTATATTCAATCGCATATAAAAACAAACCCAAATTATATGAACCCATTTATTTATATTCACACACACACACATATATATATATATATATCCATAATTTGATTAAAAATTATATCTATGTACTTGTAATTGTTTCAAAGCTAATTTTAAAAATACATTTATTTTTTTCTCGTCCTAAATATGAGTGGTAATTTGGGACTGAAACTTCAGATTTTTCATATCTCAAACATGAGACCTAGTGGGACTCGAGTTCAGAATATTTTAGGACCAAAACTCAAAATTAAGACTAGAATTTTGGAAATTTTTGGGAATTGGAAGTCCTGAATCTCGATCGGGACTCTCAATTTCCCAAATTCCAATCGTGACTCCCGATTTCTCAATTCAAAAAATTAATTTAATTATAAATTTTAAATATAATTTATAAATTTGAATTTTTTTTGTTACGTTCGAGACATTCGGGACTATTCGAAACATTTGTGTTAGCGAATGAGACACAAAATTCTATTTCGGGTTGCGGGCGTTTCGAGTCCGGAATGTGACATGGACCATACATAAATTGATTATTTTTTAGATTGAGACTTCGAGAGGGGTACCCGATTCTCACCCCTAGTCCTAAATCGTATGGTATCATTTCTAACTTGTATTTATTCAAATAAAATTAATTATTTGAATATATATATTACCAACTTATCGAGTTACGTTGTAAAGTAAAATTTAGATATACACACAAGCTGCTTAATTTTGAAAATTTGCAGCTAGCTGATTAGTAGAATACAAACAGCAGGTCGATCAAAGAAGAAAACGATCTGCTATCTATCAACAATAGCAGCGAGCTGCATAAAGTAAAAGTTAGTAGCGAGCTGTCAAAGTCAATAATAGAAGATCGATCAAAGAAGAAAACGATCTGCTTATTTATCAAAAACAGCAACAAGATGCATAAAGTGGAAAATTAGCAGCTAGCTGTCAAAATCATGGCTAGCAGATCGTTCGAGCCACAAAATGATCTGCCATGTTGGGAACCCTAAGATTAGTGTTGATGATGGTCTCTCGAAACACACTTAGCTGGTCTTTATGTTTAACCTGTTCCTCGTGTAAAACCAGATCACTATAGATAAAGTGATTTCTGTTTTGGAACAGATTAGGAGATGACTTAAAATGTAAAGGAGTTGTTCCTATAGAAGTCATTCTCAACTTAGAATAGGATGAAGGTCAAGATTTCACGCCCAAAGGAATCGATCTGCTGTAACAGACAGCGACCAGATCGATGCCTACAGCGATGAACCAGAGCGATTGAGTCATCAAGCCATTAGCTGACATCATCCTACACATCATATATACTTGCCACGTCAAGATCAAAGTCCATCTAACAGGGTTTGGAAAGAAGATCTACGATTTAAACATATAAGGAAAGAGACCGTTAACAATCTGATTTCCAAAAATCAAAGATTGAGTCAACCTTTCCTATATGGCAAGAACAGATATGATGGAAACCATTGATTGGCAATATACCATCTATCTCACGCCAATCAACAAACGGCTAGAATTTAAAATTCAAAGCCTATATAGTTGAAGACAACAATCTGGAAAAAGAGAGATAACACACGCGAGCTATACTGCAATTATCTTTCAAGCACTCTGCATTCCAGACTTAGAGCTTCAACATCTTGTGATTCTACATCACACCAACCACCTCGATTCAAGTCTGTCTTGTCGAGAGAAAGGAGATCACCCTGCTAGCTAGTAGTTTTCTAGTGGTAACGTAGAGGTAATCTGTTGTAAAGGGACACGACCCTTCATTCGTGCATAAGTATCACTCTAGTTGTGATTGGTACTTGTGACTCGTTCTCCACGAGTATAAAGAAGCAGAGTATCCTAGTAGTGGATAATCTGGTATAGTTTTGACCAGATCGTGGACGTAGGGATTTCCCGAACCACGTTAAACAACTGTGTGCTTTACATTTCTGCACTCTTTATATTATCTGTTGTTTATTATTCTAACCCTGTGCACTATCATATAATCTGCATTCTCAAACAATCTGCTTAAACGATCTGATTAACTTCTTAAGGTTTTCTAAACAAGAGCATTCACTAAATCCACCATTATTCCGCACTCACTCTACACTTAGAAAGTAATAAGATCACTCTTATTGTCTGCTAAGTGTTTTCACTAAGAGAGTAATCTGTTTGGACTAAATCAGCTACTGGTCTGCATATCGATCTGTTTAGTCACTGCCAAGCAATTTCTTGTACAGAATAGCTTGAGCTCTCTTATAATCAGTCAAGTAAAACTGAAAAGTTAGTATTTGGTGTATTCCCCCCCCCCCCCCCATACACCAAACCTTGCTCTTTCGGGACCAACACAGTGCATTAATCAAGGGGGAATTTAAAACTAGATTCATAAAGTTCATTTATTTCTCTAACTCCTTTAGTATTGATGTCTCATGATTAATAAAATATTATTTTAATACTAGGAAATACCGACAGCCTAAACGTCAGAAAAAGCATTGGATAAAGTAAAAACCATTTAATGTTGCAGTCCTCGGTTTCTGTTTAGAGGCAATGATGTGATCTATTAGAAGACGCAATTTGATGGCGTATGCACTTCAATCGATTTTAGGCGGCAAATGATTAAATCAAGGAGTAATCTCAACCGTTACTTGATATTAATTTTATACGTTTTAATCTGGATCGTTCATTATTTGCCTATATATATGTGATGGTTTGACTGTTCGTCTCACACTTTCAAATATTCCCTCTCGCATAAACCTAAAACCGCCATTGTTGCACTCAAGCTTTCAATCTACTCTCTTTTACAAAAACACTCAAAACCTTTCAAAATGTCTACTTCTGAAGCAAGTTCTTCATCTTCTCAAGCACCTCCGATTCTTTTGACGGAGATGCTACACATGATTAAGGCGAAATTGTCGCCGGAGCCTCGCGCTATACTCACACATCACGGGTTTCGTATCCTAGATGTGTTATTTAGTAAGATCGAGGCATGCACAGGTTAAAACTCACAAAAGCATGAACTAGGATCCAATGTTGTATAAATGTCTGCTCATACTGCATGTATTGCACATATCTTGATTATCAATGAAAGCATGATTATGTGTACACTTCAGTTTGATCTGTGTATTTCATCTCCTAAAATTTTGCCTTCCTCGTGTGATATGACTACTGGATTTAATATGTTTAACTATGTGTTCAACACTATTTTTGTTATAACATCGTTATATGGTAAAACAACAGTTTGTCTACATATAAGTGTTTTAACAGCAAACATCTACAAACACTTAACCGAATTTATTTCTATTTAGGGTTCCACAAGATCATCACCTCGGAACCAGACTATTTCCTTCCACGACAGATTGCGTTATTTTATTGCTCGTGGATGATAGATGATCGAGAAGAATATACTGTAAAAATTCTTGTCGGAAAGACAAAAGAGGACAACATTCGCATTACCGTGATCGAGATGATTCTGCAGACTTATCACTTGGCTGATGCAGGTGACATTGTGGTGGAAGAAGTCACGGATGAGAAAATCCAGAAAGCCATTGATATAATGCTTGCTCATCCATTCGAGTGGACTAGAAAGGCATTCAATAGGGCCTTGATGCTTCCCAGCTACAGACTTCTTCTTGACTATGTCCAAAAGGTATTCCTTGGACACCAAGGGACATACGACTCGGTTACAGCGGGAAAGCTCAAGATAATGACGGCAGTTGTGTTGAATCTTAAAGTGAATTGGGCCATATCGCTGCTCAAGCTCATAGTGGATGAGGAACAGCAGATTGATATTCGCCAAGACAAAGATGGGAACTGCACACGAATGAATATCAAGCGACCCCTTCGACTTTCTACCAAACTAAGTACCATCATTGTCGGTTTCTTCCAAAAAGATAAATGGCATAAATCTGGGGAGTTCAACAAAGATTGGATATTGCCAAGGACAAGGCACCAGATGGAAATGTCTTTGGGAATTGCTTCTCAAATCTTTCTCAAAGTCACCGATAACACAATCAAGATGGAGCTGATCAGGGTTGGAAAATCAAATCCAGAATGGATAATTCCAACCAAGAAACCTGAGACAGTTGGGGAGGCCGCTGCAGCACAAGCAAGAGCGGAGACTGTTGCAGATCGACCTGCTAAGAGGAAAGCAGCTGGTAATCCTAAACCAGCTGTTGCTGCCAAGAAGTTGAAAAAGCATAGGGTAACAAAGGGAGAAAAGAGCAAACCCACTGCTCACAATCTCGTTGAGGAGTTAGAAGCCACAGATGATCAAGTTAAGGAGCCATCTGCTCTAAATATTAATGAAGCCGAGGTGGAGGTCAATATTCACGAGCAGCCCGCTGCTGATATTGACGAGAGATTGAAAGGGGCTCAACTAATTTTTAAGCAACTACAAGAGAAGGCCACTAATGTGGTAGTCAAATCGATGCCTGGAATCCATCTGACACTAGAAACTTTCGAAATGGCTCAACGTTTCCAAACCTATTTGGAAATACGTGACTGCAAGTTCTACATTCTTGAAGCCATTTTACTTCTCTTTTCAATCAGTGAGCTGAGGGCAGAGGAGAGCAAGCTGCAAAAATATTTTGAATTTCTTGACGTGCCTGATGCACGTCAGTATTTTAGGACTTATGTTTTGACCAAGATGAAGGAAGAGGCCGATACATTAAAGGTTGACCTTGCTTCCTTCTATGAGAAAGAACAAGACCTATACAATTATGTGGTGGATTTGCAATCGGGAGACTTTGATGACTTCTTCAATTTTGAAGAGAAAACTGTGGAGAACGAGAGGTCCCTTGACACACCAACATCACAGCCCGCTGCCGCGCTCAACATGAAAGAACCAACTGCTGTTATGGAGGAAGCAACTGATATTTGTGAACCATCTGCCCTAACTCAACCTGCTGTTGTTGATGAACCACTGGTTGCTGCTGAGCAAGTTGAAGAAATTTTTACACAAAGCACAGCACCAGATGGGTTCAAGCAGCACACTCTGGAGGAACTACTTACTGCTTCTCTTGGGCCACAGATGCCCCCAATACAATTGAGCGAGCTTATTCACATCCGCATTAACAATCGCTCTGCAGCAATGGCCAACTTCATATATTCCGCAGCCGAAAAAGCCTTACATACAGTTGAAAGCAACTTCCAGCTCGCTCATTCGAACTTATCCAGCGAGTTGCACAAGGATCTGGACAATGATAGAGATGTTTTTGACAAATACAAGGAAGATACAAACAGCAAAATTGCTGCCATTCAAGAAGAGGTCAAAACATTTGAACAAAAGATGAATGCTGCTAGTGGAAAGATGGTGGATGAAGTGAGAAAGCATGTGGAGCAGCAGTATGCGGACATGGAGAAAACCACGATTCCTATCGTGGTAAAAAGCGAACTGCCAGCCATGCTCAAAGATCAGTTGAAGTCAGCACTACAAGAGGCTGATATAGCCACTGGGGATGAAATCTTCAAAATCAACAAAACAATAACTGATATGAAAGTTGCTCACAGCGAGCTGTCAGTCGACTTCCACTCTCATCTCAAAGATGCCTCCAAACAATTTAATGAAGTCACTGGCAACATATCCAACTTTCTGCAATATAAAGAAGACTCTGAAGCAAAGTCCAAGGCGCTTAATGATGAACTTGCCTCTCTTCGACTCATCATCTCCAAGGATTTCCTTGATGATGTCGAAAAGGGGGAAGAAAAAGAAGTTGTTCAGCCCGCTGCTCCCTCTATCCAAACCAAGAAGAAACCTGCTGCAAAACCAGCTGCTGCTAAGAAGAAAAAGTTGACTGCAAAGCAGGCCGCTGAAGCCAGATTGATACAAAAATAAAATAAAGAGAAAGAGATAAAAATGGAAGAGGATGCAAAAAGGGCAGCGGATAGAAAAGGAAAGAAAGTCGCGACAGAAGCTGACGAAGAAGAAGAAATATTCTTAGATGGATACAAGGCGGAGCAGATTGCTGATCTTGAATTTCGCAAACTGTGGAGAGCCAAGAAACAAAGGCAAGGGGAGATAGAGGCTAAATTTGACGACAAATAAGAAACTCCAGATGAAGAGGCAGATGAACCTTCAAATCCAATATTCAAATTCTTTGAAAATTTTCAATTAACCGAGCCACAAAGTTTGACATGGATACACAGCAAAAAGGCTTCCCAATGGAACAAACTGGTCAAGGAATTTATAATGCAGCATTACTATTTGATGGACCAAGATGTGCAAGGAGGATCTGTGGACGATCTGTTCCGAGAATTCCTCTCTTAACACAAAAATCAATCATTCATTGAATATCTATACAGACAGTCTGCAATGACAAACACTCCTCTCACTGCTCCTAAGAAAACTACATTGCTATATCCGAGGATACCTGGAACTACAGAGGTAGATCATACCGAAGTTCTCAATGCTATCAATCGATCTGCTCAGATGATGAATTATCCCATTGATTTCAACAACAAGGATTATCGAAGATTATTCAATGAGATTTATGCGAGTTTTGGAGTGCCGTTGAAGTTGAGGCAAAGAGAGATGGTGGAAAGGAGGAGGGCGCAGCTAGCTGATCAGCAAAGACGTCAATCTCAATCTGCAGAAAAAGAACAAAGCCAACCATCCCCTCAACCATGAAACTTGTTCACTTTTTGTTTAGCAGCAAGCTGTTATATAAGCAATATGTAATTGTAAGTTGATATATCAATAAAGTGAAGTTTATTTTGAAAAACAACCTGATGACAATATCTCTTTGTTCAAACAATATTTTTATGCTTATCGTTTAAATTACCATTATGCATACTAACTGCCTGCAATATTAAAATTTAATGTTCTCAAAAGAAAATTTAAAGTATGGTTTCGACATCATCAAAAAGGGGGAAATTGTTGGGAACCCCACGATTTATTTATGTTTTGATGATGTTTCTCGAAACTACACTTATTCAATTTTAGGACCTCAAAGAAAACCAAGTAGTCATTGTCATCTATTAAGGAATGTCTAAGTATAAAAGAAGCAGATCGTTTTTAATTTAATTATGATCTGTATTATTCTAGTAAAAGACTTCCTGGACACAATGATTACTAAGATAACAAGTATATTTTACATTTGTATAGACAACTAGTTACTAATGCATCGAGCAGATCGTTTTTTGTATTAATAACGATCTGCTCCACTCACTTGCAGCTCGATGTCTTTGTTACTTGTTTTGGTTTTGATTTCTAGAATCTATTTTCACAGATCACAAATGTAAAAGTAGTTTGAAGCTTCAAGCTTACTTATAACGATATGATTTTCTAGAATAGAAATAGCTATAAAAAGGGAACAAGTTACTTCTATACTTGTAATTCATTACAAGAGGTTGAGCAGCTCGTTCGGCAGACTTCAGCCCGCTGCTCATACAACAACAGATCGTTTCAACTCATTACAAGAGGATGATCAGCTCGTTCTATAGTCATATCCAGCCTGTTGTCAACATAAAGCAACAGATCGTTTTTATAAAAAACGATTTGCTCATCATCATCTCTACGAATATGAAGTATATAACATTATCATAACCAAAGAGATGGAGGAACAACTCGATAGATAGCTAACTGCTACTATATCAAGATCAAGCTGCTCCTCACTATAACTACGGTGGACTGCCGACATACCTAAATTTGTCACAAGTCAACCTCTTAGTGTATTGTCACATCAACACCATACTTTAAGGAATGAAGTACGAGAATATCAATTTCCAGTACGGTGAATCATTCCTAGTATGGCAATACACTGGGAAATCGCGTGAAAGGTGGAACAAGACTCTCATTTGGCAGCTCGTATCTCAACAACTTTGCCATGCAATTAATGCAGCCATTAATGCAAAGAAGAAGGACGTCTTCGTCTCCAACGGATAGTTCCTTCAAAGGGCCTATAAATACCACCTTCACCTCCAGAAAGATCTACGTGAAGTCAAGCCATTATTCTGCAATTACTCTGCTAAAATCTTCAAGCTCTTATCGTTCAAAACACTTCCAAATATCCAAGAATTCTCTGTAGTGTTTACTTGTGTTGAAGATTTACTTTCTGGAAAACTGTTTTTACAAAACTCAAAGTTAGGATCTAGATTTGATCCAGTTGTAATCCTAGATTGTAGTTTTCAATCTTAGGAAGAAGATTTGTAATCACAAGAAATTATCTAGACTTGGTAATTCTTGTGGCTTGTACTCAACGAGTAAAAAGAAAGGAGAAAGCTAGTGGATTTTTGATCTAGATTTGATTGAACTGTGGACGTAGGGAAGGTTTATCCCGAACCACGTTAACTGCTTGTGTTCTTTATTTCTTTTCTTTTACTTCTTTATCATCTTCTTCATACTCTTGCATTCAAAACTGTGTTGATAATATCTTGAAGTAAAGAAAACGTTTTTCACATTAAAAAGAGCATTAACCACCATATTCCGCACACAACTTTAATCAAGTTTAAATCTGTATTTGTTATTCTTGATTATTGTTTTCACACATAAGGTGTTATTTGAGTAAGATTAAATCTTCCTGACAAGAAGATTTGTTTTACATCGTCCCGTTAATAAGACAATTAATAATCATCAACTATCATTTCAATTTTATTATAAAAATAATTCTCCCTAAATATTATAAATAAATATTATAGTTTTATATATAAGATTTCAATTTCGTGTCTTTTTCGATTCGTAAGAAAATAAACACCATTTACTTGCTTATTTTATTTAGTTTATATATATATATTTAATATTTTTTTTATAGAATATATTTTATATTAATGAATATGGAATATATAGTATATAACATAATATATGATATATATAAAAATAAAAATATACCATAAATATTATATACATATCGAAATAGTAATATATAATATTACTAATTATATGTAATTAATATGATTTTTTAATTTAAAAAATTTGAAAATTTAGATAAATAAGAATCAACAAATTTTAAAGTTACACATGGATTAATGGTATTGATAATATATATGGATTAACTATAAACATTTAGTTGAACATATGTCGGTCACTCCTAATTATATTTTCCAACACTATTCAAACTCGGATGGAAACTTTTTTTTTAATTTTTTTTTTTATTTCTTTTGCATACCTTTTCTCCTCTTTTTATTTGTGCTAGCTCCACTAAAATTGTTTAGTGTTTCCTCCAATAAAATAGGGAAAAGAGAAAATAAACTTTTCCTTTTACTAGTGGCATGGATGGACGAATACACATTCAATGTTCTTTTTGTGTCCACTTTTCATATTTCAAAATTAATTTAAATTAATTTTTTTATTTTTCAATTTTAATTATATACTAATATTATAGTTCATCCCATCCAAATGTATAGTTTTGATTCATTATATTATACCATTTTTATTTTTAAAAATGTTAATTAAAATAATAAATTTGATTGTGAAACATAAAGGGTGGGGCATAATATGACATTAAATCTCATCCCATAAATCAGTACAAAATAACAAATAATAAAAAATAGCTAACTGGTGTGATTAATGAGTGGTGGTTAAGAGACACATGATATATGTGATTATATATTTTTAGCAGCGCCCAAAACAATTTCAAATCTTGTTTCACTATAATAAGCATTCAAATAATAATAAACTATTAGTGTTATGCAAAATTTAATTGGACTTTTTAGTTTCCTAATGGCATTGTACTTGTTCAGTACTGACAGTCTAGACTTGACTAATCCTCAACACACTTCTCATTTATGTAAGGAACAATTTACAGATATTCAATTTTAATGTTGGTTTTTGGTCATTTATTTCATAGGATTTTGATGCTGCTTTCGCTATCGATCACGCTACTTCAAGTCCAACCACCCAAATAAATCAAATTAATTTTTATAGAGTTATAATTTATTTCAATCTATTTACTTTCATTATAATTTAGTTCTCCTTTTATAAATGGGTCTCTAACTCACTTTATATGCGGAAAAAATATCAGTAATCAGTAATACTCCTAATATATAAAAGCTTGATCCAAAATCAAGCTAGCTAGTTATTGCGGTGAAACCCGTGATTAAAGCTTTCTAATTCAATATATGTTAATTATGTTATACAGATTATCTAAAGTTGTCCTATCCGCAAAAATATAAATAATCGTCAAAAGTAAAGGGATTGGATGCGAAATTAAGCGGTAAAAACCGACACTCACTCACTCACTCACTCACTAATTGCATAATGAGAAAAAGAAGAAAATATCAAGATGAATTCGTCGGTGCAAGAAGCTAACGTGTCAGCCACAGACCCGAATACCCGGACCCAGTTACCCGTGCTTTGTTGTTACCACCTTTTGCTGCTCCCTCCCCACCTTCTTAAAACCACCTCCAACTACCACCATTCACGCCGCTCCCTCTTTTTATGCTGCTGCCATCGCTATTCTTTTCTCTCATCTCCACAATGGTGTCGTCAGAGCAACCCCATTTCCCAAGCCTTTCATTCGCTAAGCACAGTGGCCGGAGCAAATTGTTGTCGTGCCTCGCCGACGCTTTCCGCCTCTGCGGCGGCGCTCTCGTCGTTTTCATGGTGGTGTGGACCCTCTGGTCATCCTTTACCCCCACGCCTACCCCCAGTTTCTCCTCCCCTACTCTTCCCCAAAAATTCGATTCCGCAACCGCAGTGAACTGCTCCGGCGACCCGATTCCGGACCTAGGATCTTATTCGGAAGAGAGGAGCTTCTACGACGACCCGAACCTGAGCTACGCCATCGGGTCGGCCCCGGTGCGGGAGTGGGATGAGAAGAGAAAAGAGTGGCTGCGGCAAAACCCGTCGTTCGGCGGCGCCGCCGCCGCGAGCCGAATCCTCATGGTGACCGGTTCGCAGGCGGAGCCGTGCAGGAATCCCATCGGCGACTACCTCCTCTTGGGGCTGTTCAAGAACAAGGTGGACTACTGCCGCCGCCACGGCATCGACATCTTCTACAATAACGCCCTCCTCCACCCCGAGATGTTCTCCTTCTGGGCCAAGACCGCCGCCGTGAGGGCGGCGATGCTAGCCCACCCCGAGGCGGAGTGGATCTGGTGGGTGGATTCCGACGCCGCCTTCACCGACATGGACTTCGCGCCGCCGCTCCAGCGCTACGCCGACTTCAACATGGTCGTCCACGGCTGGCCGGCGCTCCTCCGACGGCGCCGCAAGTCGTGGACCGCCGTCAACGCAGGAGTGTTCCTCATCCGAAACTGCCAGTGGGCCCTGGACCTCATCGACAAGTGGGCGGCCATGGGCCCACAATCCCCAGAGTACGGCAAATGGGGCGAAACCCTAAGCTCCGTTTTCAAAGACAAAATATTCCCAGAATCGGACGATCAATCGGGTCTGATATATTTGTATTTAAATGAGAAAAAGTGGGGGGAGAAAATATACGTGGAGGGAGAGTACTACTTGGAGGGATACTGGGAAGAAATAGTGGATACATTTGATAAGATAAGCGAGAGGTACTCTGAGATAGAGAGGAAGGTGGCGGCGTTGAGGAGGAGGCATGCGGAGAAGGTGAGCGTGGGGTATGGCAGGGTGTGGGAGGAACACCTTAAGGATGCTGGGTACGGCAAGGGGAGCTGGCGGAGGCCGTTCATCACGCACTTCACAGGCTGCCAGCCCTGCAGTGGCGACCACAACCACATGTACTCCTCCAAGACTTGCTTCGATGCTATGCGGACGGCTCTCGCCTTCGCCGACAATCAGGTTCTCCGGAATTACGGCTTCATGCACCCGGACTTACGACATCCACCCACCGTCACCCCCTTTCACTATCCTCCTGCTACTTAATTCATTTCCCTCCAATTTCAACTCTTTTACTATATTGTAGCATGTGGAGAGCTGCAGAAGTAACAAATATACTTGGTAACAAATTCACTGCAGGAGAGTTGACGAGAGCCGTATATGTATATGAAAAATGATTAATGAGAGCATGCATTATTGAGTAAAGTGCAACCATATATTTGGTCTTAGGTGAGAAATGAATTATATGTCAGAAAGAATTGGTATTGAATAGCATATGTATATATTTGGATGTGGAGTAAATGGAGTAATAAAGCCTATCATGCACCTAGTGGTATTTATTAGGTTACATGTGATGTGCTGCTTGCCTATTCCAAAGGGTGGTGCCCATTACTCTATTAATTAATTCTTTCTTTGATAAATGTGGACCACGTGTTAATGTACTACTCACTACTGAACCAAGGGAACCCAACTAAACTAGCTACCATGGAATAAGCTGGTTAAGAAAAAAATATTTACCATGTGCAAGTACGTTACGTTTATATAAGTTTGGGTGGATTTTATTTGAATTATAATTTTTTTAAGATTTTCAAGTTTAAAGTAATTATTGATATTGATTTAGTTTATCTTTAATTTTCTATGCCATTGTGAAGTTGCAATTAATCCAAGGAAATGTACTTCTAGCTGGCTATAAACTTCTAATAATAGATTAATCTGAAAAATTTGTATATTTTTATTTTAATAATTATATTCATATTATTAGACTCATTAATAACATATTTAATTCATTTAATAATTCACTCACTAACTTTTCTTTCACTCACATACACATATTTAGGGATGGTTTGGTTTGTGTGATAGAATTGATAGAATTGATAGAATTAATATAAGCTTTAAATCTCTACCTTTTTATCCATAATCCTCCATCTCCTTATGAATTCAATCCATTTTTATGCCTCTTAATCACTCAAAGGCTTGATTATATAATTACACCAAATTTTTGACTTGATTATTTAATCAAGCATCTGAGTGATTAAGGAGCATAAAAAATGACTAAATTCATAAGGAGAGAGATCATTATGGATAAGAAGGTAGAGATTTAAAAGCTATAATCCTATCAATCCTATCACACAAACCAAACCACCTTTTAATTGATAAATTGTGTGAGACTCTTATTCCACCCACAATACAATTATTCGTTAAAATTTGTACCGAATCCAAATGAATTCTTTGGATGGAGTAAGTTGTTTATTTTTTCTTTTGACTCCTCTTCGAATGCAAGTAGGACTTTGGTGGTGATGAACAAAAACTAATGCAAAAATAATGAGTACAAATTTAAAGTTACAATTTTTAGATATTTTGCTTAATTTTCAACCACACTAAAACACCATCGTTTATAGCATGCGACGTATCTCCGTGTCAACATATGTTTACAACATAAAAATATAACATAAAAGAGAGATCTTATCTTATCCCCATTTTATGTATAAAAAACAAATTTAAAATAATGAAATGAAAAAGGTACAAATTATTATTATTTTAAAATAAAAAATTATATTCTTTTAGAATGAAAATAGCAGTATTATATATATATATATAGGGAGTGGTTCAAATAAAAAGGGACATTAAAATATAAAATAGGAAATGATTTGGGCCATTAGATCAACACAATCCGACGGCCATGATTAAAACAAAAAACGCGCGTGCATTGTAGTATAACAATGCATAAGGTTATTTTGGTAAAATTTGAAGTGGGCGGTTATGCGTTCAAAATACAATGCTATTAATTAAATGCAATGCATAACTCAATTACATTTTCACAATGCATTTAATAGTTAAAATGCAATGCATAACTCGGTCAAGATCTCAACCGTCCGATCATGAAAATCTAAGACTGAGATGATTTCCTATTTTATACCTTAATGTTCCTTTTTATTTGAACTCCCTCCTATATATATATATATATATATAATGCCAAATAATAACAAAAAGTAAAAATAAAATAAAATGCCAAAACATAAATAACATGATTGACACTAACGTAAAAGACGTTAGAACACCTTTTGAGATGTTGAGCTTTACCAAGTTCACATTAGACCTCATGTGACATAAAAGATTGTCCAGGATCCAGATAGGAGTTCATTTTAGATCCGCCCCGACACGGTATTTCGTGATAGAGGAACTCATAATTTGGTTTAGTTAAATTTTTTAATACATTGCTATTATTTGGTGTAATTTTAAGCTTTTCAAGTTTATATAATATAATTTTTAAAGTTATCTTTTATTTTGATAATTATTATCAATTGATTAGGTGCTTACTTTGTGGTTTGCATAATAACATAGATCAATAAAAATAATTTAAACCAATTTAGTGTTTATTTTGATTGATAAATTAAACGATGGGGATTGTTTAATTGTAAATTAATTTAACAATCTTATTCTTTAAATATTAAAAATAACCATCTCTAATACTCATATATTTTTATTTTAGTTAAAAATAAATAAAAATTTAGAAATTAAACCTGAAAGCCCCAAATCAGGAGCCGTACAGTAGAATATCTAATGGAGCTCATGTAAATGCATGAATCTCACCAAATTTTTTGAAAAAGCATAACCAAAAATATCTATAGAGAAACCTTATTTGGAGCCATTTAGGGTTGCTCTTATAAACCAACCTTACACAAAGTAAATGTGATCAAATTTACTTCAGTATAGTTAGAATGAATTTTTTAAATTATTTTGCCCTAAATATATCATAGGTTTATTATCTCATTTTGTTTTATTACAATGATAAATTTTCTTCATATCAACGTAAGGACATTTCCGAATGAATAGTTGCACTTCGATAAGTCATTATTTAGAAAGAATCAAATGCTGTTAATCTTAGAGTTAATTTGTTTTTTACCCGATACAAATTCAATATAGATATCAAACAGTGAGTTAATGAGAGTATTGCATAAGAATACACAAACTTAATTTGTGTGTGTTCAAGTTTAGTGCGGAAACTTTTAGTTTCACCGCCTCTCGATAATATTATAATTCATTGAAGTATTTCATATTCTTAAAACGGATTTTGGTTGCCACCTCCTCACCAATCCATGAATACAGTAAGAAATGCAAAGGGGCCGGCTTAAATCCCTATCTAATTTTTTTTTGAATTTATCAAAAATTTATGTTTTGTTCCTACTAAGTCGACGATGTTGAAGAGCGTTTTCGAAAGTCATAGGACAAGGTTATAAAATTTGCAGAATAAAAATGAAGATTGAAACCCAAGATGAAAGAAATAAATAAAAACACAAAAAAATATACTTGTGTGATTGCTTAATTAAGAAATTAAGTATTTAATTTGACCCACTTAGTAATTACTAATTTGGGTTTGTACTCATCTTGCTTAGTCCATTAGAACATTAAGATATATATTAAATGACTCATTTAAGTATTAATGATTGTTTTAACTATGTTCTCATGATTGTAAATATGGTTTGAGCATTTTGTAAGAGAAATGATCAGTTTAGGAAGTTGTAACATGAAATATTAATTAGTTGAAAAATTCAGTGATGAAAAAGTGACTTGTAAAAGAGACAAAAATCTTGAAACTAGCTTGCAAGATCTCGATACTCTTATTGGAGATTACATTATTTTACATTTCGTCTTCTAAATGCTCTATATGGCCTTTAATTCAGAAAGTATTGAAAAATATAAGCCATGATGCAACTTTTTCTAACAATAGAACTATCGTTGAAGGTTAGATTGAAAAAAATTGAATAACTATGAGTTTGTTTTCACTTTACATTTGATAAAACATCTATTATGAATTTCTAATGAGTTGTCTCTTGCCTTACAAAGAAAAGATCAAAATATCGTTCGAGACATATTAGGGATTGAGAGTGTATAATGTCAATTGACAAGTTATAGAGAGGATGAATGAGAAAACATATTTGATCAAGTAAACAAATTTCATGAGTTACACAATAATTAACAAGTTGATATGGAAGACACCATATCACGACCTGAATGTAAAAAACATGGAACTGAATTATCATGAATTTGCATCATTATTGTATCAATATTTTTACATGATATTATTTATTTTTAAATATTTAAATTCATGTTATGTATCCACATATTTTATAATTCATTAGCTTTAACATTATTGCAATGTCAAGGTTGTTCATCTATACCATTAAACGATTTGAAAAACTATACGTCACATCAACACCTCCCTACTTTAGAATCACTCCATTTGAGATTTAGATTTTTCTCATTTTTTTGGATTTTAAATATTAATAATAATAAATATTATTACTAACAAAATTTAATTTTAAACCGTTACACAATACATATTTATGGTAGCGAAAATTCCACCAATGTATATCAATGTATAGATATTATAATAAATATTGATGGCTCTATTTGATAAAACTGTTACATAATATGTAATGATGGTATCTCTCAAATTATTTTGTAATCATACAATAACAAAACCGTTACATAAATCATATTGAATGACAAATTGATGTTTTCCTAATTTTGTTGTGTTTTCTACCTATATAACTTGTGTTTTTCTCTTTCGTTTTGATATTTTTAAAATCTAAATACATGTCACATGAGTTATTCTTGAGGTGAAAAGCAATTTACAAGTAAAGGTATGAGTATATATGCTTTATGCTTTGAAGATCGACTTCATTTGTTGATGCAATTAGTTCATGATGAATTCAGTGAATCAATGTTGCACAATGTAATTAGTTGAGCTTATATATGAATAGTTTGAATTTTGTTTTGGTCATGCTTCAATTCTAATTTATTGTTTCTGGCCCTGTTAATACAACTATATTTAGTTCATATCATTTTACATTATCATTAGTCTTACATTATTATTTTACATCTTACTGCATATAAGCTATTCATCATCTAATTAGTTTGAATTTGGTTATATATGTAATTAGTTTTGGCCATGCTTCAAGTCTAACAAACAAATAGCATACTAATTGGTATTGAATACAATAATCAAAACACTAAACTCTATTATATTTAGTATCTTTCACGTCTAAAGCATATTTGACGGATTTAGGCAACTTGCAGAAATAGTAACAGTACTTCACGCAGAATATATATATATCATCTTAGTGAAATGTGTAGTATCATATTGTCACAACTATTATTTATCAGTAATAATTACTTCCCTAGTTAGTCCCATTATATTAATTCCTCAATTATGTTCTTTGATGTGGACATTGTAGCATATATTTATTCTCTTTAGATTATGTGTGCTAGCCTACACATGTCAAATGTGTTGACAGTCACTTATAAGCTTTTCTTTTATTATTATTAAATATTTTTTTTTGAATAAGTCTAATGAATTTCGTGTTATTGCAGGGTAGGGGAAAATGCCGGAATACGAGCATATATTCACAGAGTTAATTTCATCTCAACCTGGTGCAAGTTAAATGTAAAGAGTGAACAATATTTGTAAATAACATATATAGTATATCAGTTGGAATAGCAAGTAGATAGTGTACATTCTGTATGCATCAGATTATCAACTTTTTACCCGCGATACTGCTCTTATTATAAAGAGTTATTTTATTGCTTTATTTTAAAAATATTACTATATTATATAATAAGTTGATATGCTTAGTTGGCATAAATGCATTGTACAATCTTCAGTACATTTGGACTTTTGGAGTAATATTACCATAATAGATAATAAGTTGATATGTTTGATATAGCCAAATTATATTATTTTTATATGCATTTCTATATGTTTATAGTGAGGAGAAGATAGGTGGGAGCAAGCGGAGCGAGAGCAAAGCAAGCCCTAGCGGTAGGCTGTCTTCCAGGTCTGGTTCCAACTCATTTCATTGACATAGTGAGAAGCAATGAATGTTCTTTTATTCCTTTTATTACACTTAATTAATATTTCTTTTGACTTTCGCTTCGAATCGAGATTCGACTCAGGTTACAATCTTGCGTAATAGGTGCAAGATGTCACATAAATATTATTTTATGTTTAAGCTATTATGGAAATAAAGTTCACTTAATGTTTTGTATACCTGTTATATATATATGTGTGTGTTTATACAAATTCAATATTAAAAAAGTAAGATTCCATTCTGTCACGATAAACTAATTGTGATTTGATTTCTTTAAAAAATAACATACAAAAATTCATTTATATATATAGCATATCATCCAAGTATTAAAAATAAATTCATTACAAAAAAAATCAACTCAAATTTAAAAAACTTTATGCTTATAACTTAGTGACTTTTAACATAGAGTTTGAAAATAAAAAATTTCCGGTTGGTTTTGGAAACTTATAACTTAGTGACTTTTAACATAGAGTTTGAAAATAAAAAATTTCCGGTTGGTTTTGAGATGTTTCCAAAATAGATATGATTAATCATGTCAAGATAAATTAATGGCATGTTTAATTTGAGTGATAAGTTAAATTGATAAAATGGATGATTGATTATTTGAAGGATATGGTAGTTAAATTAGTTTAAAATTGAGTAATCCATCATTTATATTTCAAAGTAAATACTAAATTAACTTGGATTATTTTTATTAATCAATCATATCATGCAAAGTAAATATCATCCGAAAGAATTGATATATTATATCTCTTATAGTACTATATATTTAGCTATATTATATATCTCGTATTATATATTTAGTGTGCACTAGTCACATTTTGTTTCCGTTATCGTCTGCTTCGTGATTTGACATGAGTTTTGATAATCGGTATTGTCTTTAATGAGAATGTGTAGTGGAGTTGACGTCTGACTTGATTGTGGTATGTCCACTTACTATAATTGAATTTTTTTGAAATGTAATTATTTTTATTGACATCCAAATATGACAATATGTAAATCATTTTGGTGGACAAAAGGAGTAATGATTAGCAAAATTTATATTTGAGATTTATTTATTCTATTCATGCTTTACTTTGCAATTATAGGTGTTTGATGATAATTATTGTATTTATACATAAGCATATTTAAATAATTAACAAATATGACGTTACAAGTGTCACGACCGCACTCTATTAAGGATAGTAGAATCCGAGAAAAACCGTGATTAAGGGAGGAATTTAAGAAACGGGAATATAATGGGGACATAGAATCAAGATGAATTGGACAACATTCGCATAACTTAGCTTAGTAGTTCATCGTACGAGATCGACATAGGAATGACTTGAGTCATAAGCTCATTACATAATCACGAATATTAAGAAAGACCGAAGTCTTGAGTCTATTACATAGAAATCTTCAAATAGCAGTGGAAAATTATTTGGATCGATGAAAGTTCTACATGTATGAGGACATATAGAACCCCCAAGAGTCAACTGCTACGAGACCGACAAAAGCTTGGCATAACACCCCCTCCTTCATTGTTTCTTAACCTGCACGTTTAGAAATACATGCAGGGCTGAGTACAAAAGTACTCAGTAGACACGTGCTGAAATCGCACTCATACAATTATAATTGTCAAGCCATCTTAAGTGAAACATAAGGATTTTTGTCTCTAAAACACCTATGTTCACCAAAATATTTCTCGTGAAAATCCTATATTCGAATGCAGTCTAAGTTCTTTTGTAATCAACCATATCTGAAGTTCTATGTGTCGGGAGGTGGCCGCCTCACACGGACACTTGACCGGCCAACCCGCTAAGATGACTCACGATCCATTGTGTACACTAGTTCGAGTAAATATCTAATCTACTGGGATCCGAATTCGATTATAATTAAACATATATGCATCATACAAAAATTGAAACATTTATGGCAAGACAGTAGTTGAAAACAACTAATTTTATTTTAAAGTCATGCACACATATTTTATAGAGTAAGAAAGCCTACTTGGTTAGTTTCGATTGGTATTGGCTTCGATCTTGGAGTGCGGATCCGACCTCTCGTCGAAACCTTTAAACAAATCTCAAGTGAGATACAATTTTTCTAGTGCATCTAATAGTTTCTAAGTGTAAGGAATATTATTATCCTTTATTATTTGGAGAATTATTCTCGGATCTTTATTCGACTATTGTTTGAGTATCGACTTTATTGTCTAGAGACATTGATTTCTCAAATCAACTATGTTTTCTAAAATTCTAATTTCATTTATTACATCCAAGTAATAATTATTGAGTAATAAAAAATAAATTTCTACTTGACTATTTTGATCTTTAATTCAAAATATTTATATAAATTCCTATAGGTTGGAATAATCTAATTAATATATATCTCAAGTATGATTTATAATTAAAACAATTATTAAGATTAAATTCTAGCTAATTAATTATAATTAATTCACCAAATTAAATTAATACTCTTTTTCTTGCACTTAATCCAATAAATAAATTATTGATCTAATAGAATTATTAATTAGCTCACTAGATAATCTCATTAGCCCAATTCTTAATAACTCTCGGCCCAACATATAAAATTAATTAGCCCATCCTTAATTTATTTAAGTTAGCCCATTAGAAATTAATTAAAAGCCCAACAACTATAATTTTTCCGCCCATGTTGCTAAATGATTCTTGGACCATTATCATTAATGACCCAACCCAGTTATTAAATCAGATCCGGCCCATAACTTTTTTTTTTATTTCGGCCCAACCCTTATGTCTGATCCGGTCCGTAACCCGGGTCCAGTCTCTAGACCCTTCCAATTTTAAGACCTAGACTAACTCACTCTACCTTATTTCTTCCCAACCACTCTGCCGTTCTCCACCTCTCTCTTCCTCTCGGCTCTCTCTCATCGTCGCCGCTCACCATATCGACGGCGTTCACCTCCTTCCCAATCGTGTAGCCTCCCTTCCCCCGTGTTCTCTCTCTTTCCCTCTCGGCTCTCCTCGATCGCGCAGCCCCTCCCTCTGCCTCGTCCTCTGCATCTCGGCGCCGTTCGATCTCCACGGCACGTCACCACCACGTCGCCGTCGCTCTTCACCGTGCCACCATCTTTGTGCCTCCCTTTTCTCCACGAGAGGCAGCTATGGAGGAACCGTAGCTGGGCTGTCGCAGAGTAGTCACGAAGAAGCCCTTGCCGCCGCTGCTTGCTCGCCCGAGACCTCTCTCCGGCGATCTCTCCCTCGGTTGGACCTGGCAGAGGTCTTTCCTCTTCCTCGGAGTTCCTCACCGCCGTGCCTCGCTACTGCTCTCGAGGTAAACGTCTTTTCCCTTGCTATTTTTATTTTTATTTCAAGATTTTATCTCCATTGCTTGTTGCATGTCTATTCTGGAGTCTAAGTCTCCATATAGTAATAGTCTATTTATTGTGTATGATTGGAGATTTCCAGTTCCTCTTCGAATTTCATGAACCAATTGAACCTTGCGAGAGTTCTAAATTTTTATATTGATTTTGGGGCTGTTCGGGATTGGTTCGGGGCTGTCCGGGATCATTCGGGGTGATGCGGAACAGGTTCGGGGCTGTTCGGGTTCGTCCGGGACCATTCGGAACTGGTTTGGGGCTGATCTGGATCGTCCAGAGCTTGTTCGAGATTGTTCGGAGCTGCTCGGAGCTGTTTCGGAGTGATTCAGAGCTCAAGGATGGATCTGTCTGTTTCAACTTATTTTATTAAGTTACTTGCAAGAGAACGAATTCATTATAGATTAATAAGTTGACCCTAAGTTGTATTCTCAAGGAATGCTAAGCAAGAATTTATCTATGTTGCATAACATAAAGCAATTGAAAAGAAATGGTTTTGATTTTAAGTAGTCTAATTTATCTATCTAGGCGAATTAAACTAAAGAATTTAAAATATGAATTACCTAGGAGAAAATTAAAAAAGTAATTAAATCATAAATCTAAGAACGAAGAATTAAAGAAACTGAATTTAAACATGCTTCGAATTGATTAATTAACATGATTGAAAGGTTTGGATTAACGAATTGTAAATTAATCAAGAAAAGAAAAAAAAGAAAAGAGATCATAAAGCAATAAAGAAAGCAGTAAAAGAACTCACGAATTGAAAAAGAAAATAATGCATTAGAGAATACCGGGTTTGAATCACGAACGAATCCACAACGAAATCGGAAAAAACAAATAACGAAATGAAAAATCTAAACTATGGTATTTTCTCTCGTGGTCTAAACCCTAATTTTGAAAGTAAAACATGTTTGAGAAGAAGACGACGCTGGCTTAAATATGGGCGAGAATTTCCGCCAGGGTAGCGCTCGCTAGGGGCTAGCGCTTGCTACCCTGGCCCTCTGATCTGTCTTCCAGCACCAAGGGGTAGCGCTCTCTAGGGGGTAGCGTTCGCTACCCCAACGTTCTGTCCGCCCTAGAATTCCCAGGGGCCAGCGGCCGCTAGGGGGTAGCGGTCGCTAGCCCCTATTTCTGTCTTGTTTCAGCATCAGAGCCTAGCGAGCGCTAGGGGCTAGCGCCCGCTAGGCCAACTCTCGGCTAAGATGTCTATTTTTTACACCTTTTATTTGTCTTTTCGTCTCGTTTCTCTTGTCGAACCCTCGGAAGTCATTTTTGGTGATTCTCACCTACAATGTAGCATAAAGAAGACCAAAACATCAACTCGAACAACAAAAATAAGCATTTTAAGACCAAAAGAATACTAGAAACGAGACCGAAAACGTATAAAACAACCTCCCCACGCACAATACCTTGCTTGTCCTCAAACAAGTCTAAACTCGACATAATACAGAGATTTCAAAACAAGCGACAAGTATAATCACGCAATAACAATCATATTCATAATGAGCAATCAAAAGGGATCGTAAGACTATAGATCAATCATCACTACGTGTTTCCCTCAAAGGTGCAATTCAATCTGATCAGACTCAATAACACATGTAAATTTGGCTTTTCAATCACTCACAAGCTAGACTTTGGATTTTTATCATTTTAAACTCAATAGATTCAGAATCAAACCGCATAGAATTTTCAGTGATATACATAACATTGGTCACTAGGTGTGATCTTCGGATAAACTGAGTATCCTAGTGTGGTTTCTCATACCCATTCCTCGAATTCAATTTTTTTTTTCAATTTCATAGAAGAAGAGGGGTAGAGTTCTTATCACCTATTCAAACAGTTCAAGCGACTCAATTATAATTATAAAGGCCATTCAAGCCAGATATCGAAAGAGTGGGTTATATGGCCAAAAGTCACGAGATATGAACATAATCGTATCGTAACTTAAAATATTTTTATTGTTATTGAATGTAACATCATAAGAACATACACCTCTAACCACAATGCAAGATTTAACATTATTAAGATGCAAATTTTGGATCGTGAACTAATTGTGAGGTTTGATCACATCTTTGAAAAATTAAAATAAAAAGTAAAATTATAGTATAATATAGGGTGAAGATAGTGATTTGTAAAAAAATATAAACCCCAAAGAATACCACTATGAGCTAAATCGAGAAGCACGGGATGGTGCAACCAGAATCAAAGCATTTAGAGATCAATGATCATAAAAAAAAGATCATAGATCAACAACCAAAAGATTAATGCAGGTGAACTCTTGAACATCAACGAAAAAAGGTCAGGAATTGAATCCTTCAAGGAAGTAAAACCACAAAGCAATGACAATTGAACAAAAATTGAATTGTGTGAATATAATGAACACTTGGAGCGTGATCTTCATGTCCATAGCAAATGTGAAAAAATATTATGACTGAACCATTTTTACACGCATAATATAGGAAAAACTCTTCTAAATAGGCCTTTAAATAGTTAGAAATGTGACTCTTCACTTTCATTCATTTTTATTCTTTTTTCGTTTGTATTTTTTAAGTTGTTGGGGTTAGATGAATTGTGTTATTTTTACAGAAGGGAGGAGAAATGTTTAAGAATAAGATAAATGTTTAATTAATGAAATTAAATGAAAGATGAAACATTATTGATGAATTGAGATACAAAGAAAGAACATATAATTTTCATGTATCTAATGGAGTCATACATGAAAAGATAGAGGGACACTTACTGATACATAGATAAATATGTATGAACAAATTATACTAAATATTATTTATATATTTTAACTTTTATGAATTAGGAAGATTGGGTAGATGGAGGAGTATTCCGGCCAACTCACCTCTAAAAAAAATAAATGTAAATGGTTATTGTAGTTAATTAGGAAGAATAAGAAAAGATTTGTAATTATTTGACAAATGAAAAGACACTTAGTAGCATCTTTATGGTAAAAAAATTTAAATTATTACCGTAATTATCTAGAAAGAATAGGTGAGAAAAAATAAATATAAATTATTATCGTAGTTAATTAATTATAAATAATAGGTGAGAACAATATTGTGATTGATTTTGCTTTTATATAGATATTGATTTGCATGGTTTGATTTATGCACCAAATTAATAAATTAATTCAAGAGATAATAATTAGGTAGTGGGATAGTAAAAAATAAATAGTTTCAAATTAATTTATATATATATTATAAAATATATAATTTTACAAATATAATTAAATAAAATTTAGTACTGATAATACGATGGAAAGAAAAATATAAAAATAAAAATGTATTTGTATTTTAAATAAATATATAATTACAAATTAATTAATCTAGTTATTAATAGATTAAAGATAAATTAAATAGAGACTAAATAGAAGAATGGAAAATATATGGGTGGATAAGTAATAAAATAAAAAATAAATTAAATAATTAATTAAAAAGATATTAATTAGATAGTGGGAAAGTGATAGTCTAAAATTAATTTTTATATATTATAAAAAAAAAAAATGAAGGACAATAAAGATAATTAAATGAAAAAGTATGGTTTTGCTTTTATATATATATATATACACGTATATAGATAGATTTCATAATGAAAGACCTATCTATATCACTCTCAACCACTCTTCCTTCATTATTTATTTATTTTATTTTGATTAGAATATATGAGTACGATGATGAAGAACCTATGCAAGTGTTTCATTAATTTATTTTCGTCAAGCAGTTAGGTCAAAGTTAAAGTGAACAACAGAACGATCGCAACTTCTCTATAGAAAATAAAAACATTTACCAAAAATATTTAACATTGTCTTTAATACTACCATTTTCTTAAATAATGAAATTATGTTATGACGAGAGTACTGTAACAAGAAAATTTGGTTGATTGACTAATTCACTCGATTTTCGAACATTACTATATATCTTAGACGAATTTCAATTCAGAAAATTAACATAAAATTTACAAAAAATAAAAGAGCAAATAAGAAAAAAGAAAGAAAGAAAGTGTTTTTCATAGGAAATTTAATATAATTTTATTCTTTCCAGATAACACTATATTTTTCTCTTAATTCCCCTTTCCTTCCCCCAAAAAGGCCTTCCAACCCCTTTATTTTTTTTTTTGCCAATTTCAAGTAATGAAATTAAATGCCTCTATCTACCCTTCTAAAATCAAGATTTAGCATTCAAGAACTCAAGATAATATATTATATATGTAGGCCAATCTGCCTCCTTTCTAAAGAAAAAAAAAGACCTATCTGGAGAAAAAAGTTAAACGTAATTATGCAAAACCTATTAAGTTAGAATAACTGAAAATCTTATTTATAGCTGAAATTGGAGAGAGATAAATATAATCGAATTAAAGAAGAAACCATTATAGTACTTATGCGATGTATTCTTAGAGGTAGGGATGAAATCTGGTTCCGAAATCGTATCCGATCGAGATATAATTTGGGATGAAAAATCGGTATTCGGTCAAATCCGGATTCGAATCCGAAAATTTGAATTTGGATCCGAGATCCGATTCGGATTACATAATATCCGCCCGTATCCAAAATTTTTCGTATTTTGTAGGATATTATCCGCATAACATATCCGGATTTCTGAAGTTTTTAAATATTTATTATTTATATTATATATATGTGTGTGTGTGTGTGTAACAATCTGATTTTAATTTAGTTGCTAAATATTATATTAAAATTTAATTATGAATGTGTGGAATTATATATATATACAAGAAACTGAACCTTTACCTTCACTATAATAATGTGTGAGCATATTGTCACACATAATTGTCACTTAAAATTTGCAAACTACTTTTTGCCGATTTTGAATTCTCAAATTATATTTCAAGATGCATATTTTATTATTGGTAGATACTTTGTGTTTAATTATTTAATTTATTTTGTACTTTCTTGATCCTAAAAATTATATTTTTTTAATTGATACAATTCTTATAATTTTTATTAGTTCTTCTATAAAATATTATGTCAACCGTTTTTGTATGAAATATAAGAAAGAAGCTTCAAAACGCTTTTACAACTACCAATAGAAACGTAAAACATAACTATGCACTACAACCGTTGATCACACAAATTTCATCCAACGACTCCTATTTAAACTAACATAACAGACATCAAATAAACAAAACTACCACCACTATTCATCTTCAGTGCTCTCGGGCCAAATGAAAATCGATATCAATATGCTTCGTACGTTCATGAAATACCTGATTTTTCGTAATATGTATAACAACTTGATTGTCACAAAAGATATAAATAGACAAATGTGCTTGAAGATGGAAATCAATAAACGAGTAACTGATCCATACTAACTCACGAGAGGTGGTACTCATGGTCCCGCACTCAGCCTCTGATGAAGATACAGAAACCGTAGAATGCTTCTTACACCCCCAAGAGATGAGTGAGCCACCAAGGAACACACATTAACCAATTAGAGATATTCTTGTATCAGTACAAGAGCCCCAATCTGCATCACAAAAGCCTTTTGATGTCAAATGAGAAAGATGCTGGATAGAATAGACCCAAATAAGAAGACCCTTTTAGGTATCTAAGGACATGAGTTGCAGCTTGCCAATGCGGTGTATGAGTGTTAACCTCTTTTTGGTCGTCTAAACTTGTATATTCCTTGTCTTTATTCTTGTAGTTTTTTCATTTTGTATGATGTTTCGGGCTCGACTTACGTTTCATTTTATGTTTCAGGATCACGAGTTTAAACAAGTTTTAAAGTTGGAAAGAGGGCAAGAAAAGATTGAGAAATTACGAGAGAATGAAGATGAGAGCCGAGAGCACAAGTCAGCGGTCGTGTAACCCTAGGAGACTGCTAACTAGGCGGTGCATGTCACAGGCCGAGCTAGTGCGCGAGCCAGCACGAGCCAGTGACCAACAAACTAGCGCTGACTCGGTCAGCGGCCAACAAACTCAGTGAGCACGCGCCTGTGGAACCCGCAACTGACCATCTCAGCGGTTGCGTACAAGTCAGCGACATCTATAAATAGTTGACGCTTTTCTCATTCTATAGAGACCTTTTTTTCGATTCCTTACAATTATATTCCAAGTACCTCTCTTGTTCTAGGGTCGAGATTTATGATTTTTTAGTCGTTTTTAGCTTTAGTATTCGATTCTGAAGGGTAGCCATTGCGATATTCTAGTTCGTTGTTTTTTCGTTTATCGTTGTGGATTCAAGTTCATTCCAGTTTATGAATCAAGTTTGCTCCCATTTTATATTCCGGGTTTGTTTTTATTATTGAGTTCCTTTATTTGTTTATGCTTTCGTGTTTCTATTTCGTTTATCTATTCTATGTTCTCTTCGATTTCAAATTACAAAGTACTTTCTATGATCTTTTTAATTTCGAATTCCAAGTTACTTTTATCATTTTTAATTCGTAACTCATTTTCCTAGTTTAGCAAATTGTTTCCTCGTCTATTCTTAGTAGTTTAGGATTTACATTCTTTCGCAAGTTATATTCTCCATCTAGTTTTAAAATCTTCTAACGATCTTTTACTTGCTTTCGTATTGAACAAAGAATTAAATTACCCTGCTAAGTCTTTATTGAGAATATGACTTGGATTGGCTTATCATTGCTAGACGAACTCGTTAATTGCGAGCGACTCGAAATAATTTTAGCCTAAGAAATTTTGGTGTCGTTCAGGGGAAAACTTTAGGCGATTTAATTCATTGTTCTTTTTCTTTTATTTTATATTTATTATGTTTATTTCCTTCTTCTATATTATTCGAAGAGATGGGCGATGAGGTTGTTGAAGATAGACCGCGCTACATGAGCGATATCACTAGGCCCAAGTTCGGCGCCACCACTACTTCAGCTATTGTCCTGTCAACTGCAGTCAGGAATTACGAGCTGAAACCGCACCATCAATCTCTTCTACTGACCTACCATGGACTCCCAAGTGAAGATGCTCTGACTTTCATCTGAGAATATTGCACAGTAGTGCAAACCTTCCCACTACTCTCACTGACGGAGGACCAACTCAAGTTGAAGTGCACGTACACCCTGAAGGATAGGGCCAAATCTTGGTTCTTATCCCTTCAACCCGGATCACTGACCAATTGAGCATCGGTATGCGAGAAATTCATGTTGAAGTACTATCCGCATCACAAAACTCAAGCGGTACGTACTAAAATAATAAATTTTGCACAAGCACACGACGAGCCATTCCATGAGGCGTGGGAGAGATTTCAAGAGCTACTTCAACAGTGTCCTCACCATCAAATGGCACCAGAGATGCTCTGTCAATTTTTCTATGATGGTTCTTCGTCTAGTTCATAATCGTAGTTATAATTCTCTTAATCAATTTGTTTAGGGTGTTTAAGATTTATTTGCTTTTTGTGTCAATGACGGAGCTCAATCGTTATCACTCTGGTCAAGATAATTTTTTAATACATATCTTCTTCACTAGGTTCCGCTAGTGGCAAGCACATGGTTGATCCCACAGAGAGTTGGTGAAGTTCTCACTCGATGTCACTATTTGGGGGTTTGAATTTGGATCTTGTTTAGTCTCATTTTATTCGTCTAAACTTAGGTTATCCGTAGCTTTATTCGTATTATTTTCCCTCATCCGTGATGTTTTGGGCCGATTTATGTTTCATTTTATGTTTCAGGATCATTGGCCTTAACGAGCGTCGAAGTTGAAAAAGGAACGAGGAAGAATCAAAAAATGAGAACAAAATGAAGACAAGTGCCGAGGCACTAGTCAGTGGTCGCGTGATACTCCGCAGCCGCTGACTAGGCCATACGCGCCAGCGACGAGCCAACGCCCGCGGCCGCTGACTTAGTGGATAACTCGGGACCGTTCCAACGGCCCGCGGATGGCACGGAACGACTTGGTCAGCGGCCGCTGACCCTTAAGCGATCGCTGACTTGACCTTCACCTATATATGCTCGACGTGATTTTCATTCGAGGAGAGGACTTTCCACCGGACTTCCGTCTCCAGTTTTCACACGACACTTTAGACTATTTTTCTAGCACTTTCCGTATATTTTCCGTTCATAGATTAGCTCATCTCTACCTCGATCTGAGAGTCGAGACCTAGATAGTTATTTACATTGTTTTTCGTCTTCAAGAATAGCCGATTACAACATTCGTAGTTCGTAGTTCATTTTCAAATTTCTTTTGTTGTGAATTCAAAAACCATTTCCAGTTCTTAATTCAAGTTCGTTCGTTTTCCCTTTACTTATTTTTGTTTCGTTTATTGCTTTAAATTCGTTTTATTGTTTATGCTTTCAATTTCTTATTCCCTTTGCAATTTCCAGATTTCATTCCGGAATTCTTTTGCATTCAATTTCAAAGTTATTACTTTTCTTAAATTAGATTTATTTTGCTTTCGTAGATTAGATTTAAATTGTGTTTCTTATTTACATTCTTCGCCTAGATATAATATTTAAAATCAAATTCCTTTTTATTGCATTTCGTTTTATGAGCAAAGAATCGAATTGCCCTGTTAAGTCTTCATTGAGAATACGACTTGGGTCGGCTTACTTTTTCTAGATGACCTCGTTCTAAATTGCGAGCGACTCAAACAATTTTAGTCGAAACAAATTTTAGCGCCGTTGCCGTGGAAGACTTTAGGAGATTTAATTCATTGTTCCTTTTCTTTTTCTTTTTATTTTTCCTTTTATTTTATTTTATTTACTATGTTTACTTTCTTCTTCTATATTATGGTACGCGTAACGTTTTTTTCGAGTGTTGTTTATGCAAGGTCGCCGCAGTGCTAAGAAGCCATTGGCCCTTCATTGATAACATAAACCGGAAACGCGTTATCTTAGCCTCCGTAGAAGAAGACATTGAGCATATTGACGAATTTTCACTTCCGCGTTTATTCGAAGAGATGTCCAATGAGAGAGCGGACGAGAGGCCGCGTTATATGGGCGATTTCACTAGGCGCAAGTTCGGGACAACTGCTACTTCAGCCATCGTTCTCGACACTGCAGTCCGAAACTATGAGTTGAAGCCACACTATCAATCACTACTTCCGACGTACCATGGACTCCCGAGTGAAGACGCTTTGACGTTCATCCGAGAATATTGCACGGTGATGCAGACTTTCCCGCTTCACTCTCTCACGGAGGATCAACTCAAGTTGAAATGTTTCCCTTACACATTGAAGGATAGGGCCAAATCTTGGTTCTTATCTCTTCCATCCGGAACACTCACCACTTGGGGATCTGCTTGTGAGAAATTCATATTGAAGTACTATCCGCATCACAAAACTCAAGCGGTACGTACTAAAATAATGAATTTTGCACAAGCACACGACGAGCCATTCCATGAGTCGTGGGAGAGATTTCAAGAGCTACTTCAACAGTGTCCTCACCATCAAATGGCACCAGAGATGCTCTGTCAATTTTTCTATGATGGTTTTCTCTAGACCACACAATTCATGGTGGACAGTTCGGCGAGAGGAAATATTGCAGTCAAGATGGCGGAGGAGATGAACGAGATCTTCGAGACCCTAGCTATGAGTTCACATCAGAAATCCACATGCCCGAGATGAATGAAAGCCAGCGCAGTGACTACGAGCCCCGATCTCAAGAAACAAATGGCGGATATGATGAGGGAGCTACAAGAATTGAAGATGAACCGACCCCCATCACCATCCATTCCGCAAGTTGCACCTGAGCCATGCGGTATTTGTGGTGACTACGGCCACATAGCGGATGAGTGTCCACGAATGGCGGAGATGACTACCGAAGGCGAGGCGGAAATTTATGCCGCACAAGGATTTATGCCTCAACCACCTCCTCAACAAAGCTCATGGAGAAATTAACAAAACACGGGGTGGAGGCCTCAATTTCAAGGAGCACAAAACTTTCAAAATCGACGTCCTCAAGCTCCGAATTTCCAGCCTCAGTACTAGCGTCAACCGCAGTCATATTATCCACCACAACCGCCACAACAACAATTCTTTCCATCACAGCCGCAACAATTCTATCCACCACCGGCACCACAACAACCACATCTACTTATTTCATCCCAACGATCATCGATTGAAGAGAGTTTGGCTGCTTTTATGCAAGAGAGCAAGAAAGCGCGAGAAGCCCAAGGCGCCACAATTAAACGTCTCGAGACAGCTATGGGGTAGATTTCTGGCGCAGTGAATCAACTTCAACAAGGCCAACAAACGGGGAAGATTCCGGGGTAAGGTCATAAACCACATTAGGCCCAAGCCGTGACGGTATTAAGGAGTGGAAAGATGGTAGATAACAAGGTGGAGATGCCACCCGAAGTTGAGGAAACCGAGTCTAGCAAAAAATTACACAAGGCAGCGAATCCATATGTTCCGCCTATTCCTTATCCTAGCAGACTAAGGAACGCGAAACACGATTAGCAATTCGAGGATTTCTACAAAATGCTATCCAAGGTAAATGTGAATTTACCTCTTTTGGAAGTCATTCAAAATGTTCCTGCCTATGTTAAATTTTTCAAAGAATTGGCGACAAAGAAGAGGAAGTTTGGTGATCGAGAAGTGGTAACAGTTTTCGAAGTGGCGAGCTCCATCATGCAGCAACCCTTACCTCCTAAGCAACACGATCCAGGTTGTTTTGTTATTAATATTACTTTAGGAAACGGTAAGAAAGCGTCAGGCATGTTAGATTTGGGAGCCGGAATTAATTTAATGCCATATTCTATTTTTAAACAATTAGAATTAGGTGAACTTAGATCCACTCGCATGTGTTTACAGCTAGCCGATAGATCCGTTAGATATCCTAGAGGTGTCATTGAGGATGTTTTGGTGCAAGTAGGTGGATTAATTTTTTCCGTTGATTTTGTTGTTTTCGAGATAGGAGACGTGCATGAAAATGGTGTAGAGCATACACTCCTTCTAGGAAGACCATTCATGGCCACGACTAATACCTTAATTGATGTTAAAAATGACACGATTAAAATGTGTTCTAGGAGAGGAGGTTTCTTTTTCTGCTCATAGGAACCGCACCATACCATCCGCAGATTTTATTGATGATTGTTGTTTCATTGACACTATTGATACCTTGGCCGAGAGTTCCTTTTTGCAGGATTTTTCGAGTAAAGAAATTTTAGTGCAGGAAATTGACGAGAAATCCATCACTCCGAAAAAATTCAAGGAGATGCCGACACCTAGCAAAGTGGAACTCAAGAAGCTACCCACACATCTTAAATACGTGTTCTTGGAGAACGGTGAAAACAAACCGGTGATCATCTCATCCGAGTTAACAAAGGACCAAAAAGGCTTGCTACTCCTAATTCTCAAAAAGCACAAACTCGCTTTCGGATGGGGCCTAGCGGACATTCGTGGCATTAATCCCACTACATGCATGCATCGCATCAATCTTGAGGAGGGCACCATTCCAAAACGAGATAGCCAATGACGACTCAATCCAGTTCTCATGGAAGTCGCGCAAAGAGAAATTTTCAAATTGTTAGCGGAAGGTATCATCTATCCCATTGCGGATAGCGAGTGGGTGAGCCTGGTACATGTTGTACCCAAGAAGGGAGAAATCACGGTGGTCCTAAACGATAAGCAAGAGCTTGTTCCTTCTCGACCTGTCACAGGGTGGCGAATGTGCATTGACTACCGCAAATTAAATGCCGCCACTAAAAAGGACCACTTTCCTCTTCCTTTTATTGATCAAATGTTAGATAAATTATCCGGACATGAATTTTATTGTTTTCTTGATGGTCTTTCAGGATATTATCAAATTGCTATCGCACCGGAAGATCAAGCGAAGACGGCGTTTACAAGCCCGTTCGGCACATATGCTATACGAGGATGCCATTTGGATTGTGCAATGCACCCGCCACTTTTCAAAGATGCATGATATCTATATTTTCAGAGATGATAGGGGATTTCGTTGAAATTTTCATGGACGACTTTTCGGTATTTGGCTCATCTTTTAATGATTGTTTAATTAAAATTGAGAAAGTACATGAACGATGTATTGAAAGTGGCCTAACATTATGTTGGGAAAAGAGCCACTTCATGGTTAAAAGTGGCATTATTCTAGGTCATATTATTTCTAGTGCAGGCATTGCGGTTGATAAGGTGAAAATTGAGGTGATTGAAAAATTACCCCCACCAAGAGATGTCAAGGGTGTTAGAAGTTTCTTAGGTCACGCAGGTTTTTACCGACGTTTCATTAAAGACTTTTCAAAAATTTTCCAATCACTTTGTCATTTACTAGCTCAAGATGTTCCTTTTGATTTTGATAATTCTTGTTTGCATGCTTTCACCATATTGAAAGAAAAATTGGTTTTTGCCCCTGTCGTTATTAGTCCGAATTATTCTATTCCTTTCGAGATTATGTGTGACACATCTAATTTTGCAGTAGGAGCTGTTTTAGGTCAACATGTGGATAATATGCTTCGTGTGATTTACTACGCCAGTTTGACACTAAACTCGGCCCAAGTAAATTACACTACCACAGAGAAGGAGATGTTCGCCGTCATTTTTGCCTTAGACAAATTTCGATCTTATATCTTAGGATCTAAGGTAATTTTTCATAGCGACCATGCGGCCTTGAGATACTTATTGACCAAATCACAAGCAAAACCGCGATTAATTAGGTGGGTTTTACTTTTACAAGAATTCGATGTAGAAATAAAAGATAGGAAAGGAAGTGAAAATTTTGTGGTCGATCATCTTTCTAGACTTGAGCATTCACATGTTGATACATCTTGTGTTTCCGACAGTTTTCCTTATGAGAATGTCTCTGAAATTTCGATTACTCCTTGGTCTGCCGATATTGTGAATTATCTAGCATGTAATCTACTTAGACCCAG
This sequence comes from Leonotis leonurus, assembly GCA_026898415.1. Taxonomy (NCBI): domain Eukaryota; kingdom Viridiplantae; phylum Streptophyta; class Magnoliopsida; order Lamiales; family Lamiaceae; genus Leonotis; species Leonotis leonurus. Next base: position 155,161 of record JAPKLX010000120.1, read on the forward strand.
CCTAACCTCCCAAGAGGAGAAAAGATTTCGTTATGTTTGCAGGCAATATTTTTGGGAGGAACCTTACCTTTTCAAGTTAGGCAAGGACAGTATAATCCGACGTTGCATTCCGGATTCCGAACAAGAGCAAGTGCTACGTTTCTGTCACGAATCCCCATGTGGAGGACATTTTGGAGGGCAGAAGATGGCTCATAAAGTTTTGCAAAGCGGATTCTTTTTGCCGACTCTCTTCAAGGATGCTCAAACATTCTAGTTAGCATGTGATAGATGCCAATGAGTTGGTGCCATAAGCCGCCGCAACGAGATGCCTCTTCAAAACATATTGGAAAACATCTTATGCCAATTTAGCTTCCCTCGAGCTATTATTAGTGATGGAGGAAAACACTTCTGTAATAAGTTGTTCGACAAATTGATAAAGAAGAATGAGATCACCCACAAAGTTTCTACCCCATATCATCCACAAACCTCGGGGCAAGGCGAAACAAGCAATAGATAAGTGAAAGCTATTTTGGAGAAAACCGTGAAACCATCCCGGAAAGATATGGCAATCAAGCAAAATGATGTCCTATGGGCATATAGGATGGCTTTCAAGAGCATTCTTGGGATGAGCCCGTACCGTCTTGTGTATGGGAAGGCATGCCACTTGCCAGTCGAAGTAGAATACAAAGCTTATTGGGATATTAAGTCAGCAACATACGACCTCGACAATGTAGCCGAGAGGCGAGAACTATAAATTTTCAAGCTTGATGAACTTAGAAACGAGGCGTACGAGAGTGCACGTATCTACAAGGACAAATTTAAGCGAATTCATGATCGCCGTATTGTTCACAAGGAGCTAAAGCAGGGAATGAAAATTCTACTTTTCAACTCCAGACTTCGATTATTCCCAGAAAAACTCAAATCTAGGTGGAGCGGCCCTTTCATGATCAAGGATGTACTACCATCCGGGGCTGTCGAACTATATAGTAACGACGGGGAAGATTCTTTTCGAGTAAATAGACATCGGGTAAAACCGTACATTGAAGGCGACTCTATGCTCGAAGTTATGGAATCAATGCCCTTATTTGATCCCCCGTTATATTAGTTCCATTTCGTCGAGCTAACGACGTAAAATAAAGCGCTTCGTGGGAGACAACCCACGCTCGCTTTTCCCGCTTTTCATTTTTTATTTTTATTTTATTTTATTTGATTTTGAGTCCTTTATTTATTTTTGGTACTTTTCTATATTCGTAGGTATCATCGAGTTGGGAGAAAACCGAATCGAATACAATTCGCGGAAGAAAATAGGTTGAAATTCACGAGGGCAAGGTCAGCAACCGCGGCAAACTCAGCGGCCGCTGACCTCACACACCCCTTACGCACCAGCGCCCCGCGCCAGCGCCAGCGGCCGTGCACCACACCGAGTCAGCGGTCGCTGACTACTCAGCGGCTGCTGACCTATGTTTCGTAAAAACCTCCCAAAAACACCTTCACCCATTTACGAGAGTACACTCAGCGACCGCTGACATGTCAGCGGCCGCTGAGGTGGCCGAAATTCACGTACTTTTATCCTCTCTCCTTATTTCTTTCATTTTCCCCCCATTCTTCATCCCCAATTTCCCAAACCCCTAACCCTTCTCAATCTTAATTCTCCAATTACTCCTTCCATACTTCATAATTTCATCCAATTCTTTGGATTCACCATTACCTTTCCATCCTCTACACTCTATCTGATCAAATTTCTCTTCATCCACAAATTCAACCCAAACCCCAAACCCTCATTCCATCTCTACTTTTGCACACCAAGTGTTTGTTAAAAGTCCAATGGGGAGAAAAAGGCCTAAGAATAGTGAAGTAGGGCAATCTAGCCACCAAGGAGACGAAGACGAAGAATTGCATCCCGTTCGTGACCACATCCCAACTTCTGGTGCCCCGTTTCCAATTTATATCAATCAAGAGGGTACACTCTATACTCGCTTTATTTTTCTTGATCTCACACTTCCACGGACCTTAGATTGAGATCTTATGTCTAGCTTAGGCATTGTTAACCCACTATTTGAAGAACATTGGTTTGGATAAATATGCTAGATTAGAAATTGATGGCTATATGGAGCTAGGACTTGAATTTCTCACTACTTTTGATGTTGTTGTTGATTTTAAATCATTTAAGTTCCCTTATCGAGGTGTTTCTCATACTTTTAACACTACCATGATGAAATCCATCTTTGGATTTCCTACCTCGGGGCTCCATCGGGTGCCCCCGGAATTTAATCCGAATCTAGCTTGGTTTGAGCTTACAGGTTTTCATAATTAGGCATCGGGAGGGATGTCCAGTGGCTTTCTTCGGGACCCCGAGATCGGCGTCCTCCACACGTTCATTGCCTACTCCATCTCGGGCAATGAACAAGCCAACAAAGTGAACACAGTGGAGTGCTTCCTACTCCATTGTGCTATCAACAAGACGAAGATTTGTCTATCTTCTTTCATATTCGAGGCCATCCAGTCGATTCAACGGCGGAAGCGGGCCCATGCCTCCCTTCTACATCTTGCTACCCCACTATCCTTGCACCTCCAGCTCATCAGTATAAATGGCCCTCCCAACCATGAGCCACTCCTCACAAAGTACATCGATATCAATGAATTGCGGGGTGCACCATTCGCCCTTTCTCGCACCGAGTTAGTGCCACAAGAGCGGAGGAATTGTGTGCGGCGCTATCTAAACGCCCAAGTCGCATCCCGAGCATCTAATGCATCCAAAGATTCGGGAGATGCACATATGGAGGATGATGAAGAAGCTCAATCCGAGCATGAGGAGGACGAGCAAGCCGAGGACGAGGCCGACGCCGCTTGGCTTGGCTATGACCACATGGCCACCGCCGGAAGATCCGAATGGGGTACCCAACCTTAATGGGACACCCAGTCACAATGGAGCGGACAGTCTCAATGGGGCACCCAACCTCAATGGAACGCTCAATGGGAGCAGTTCACTTCCGAGGTCACCAGGGGGATACGCGAAATGCGATCTAACATCCGCCACCTCCATACTCGCCTCGACACACACGAACAACAATGGGAGGCTCAACACCGAGCGAAGGAAGAGCAAAACCGGCTACTACGGGAGATGCAACAACAGTGGTCCTCTTGGACCCTTGGCGGTGCACCCACTTATCCTCATCCCGACCAACAGTGAGCCTTTGTCTCACTGTTGAGGTACCTTTATTGCTTTCTTTTCCTTTTCGTGTGAATGTGTTTTTCGGCTAACTTTTGTTTTTCCCTTTGTTTCTTAGTTTATGTTTGCAGGTTTTCTTTTCGTTTGTTGTCCCGAATGCCGCATATCAGGGACGTTTCTCTATCCCTATTTTTTAGATCTTTACTTTCCGCAATGAGGGCATTGCTCTTTTTTTGTAGGAGGGGGAAGGGTGTCTTTTTATGCGTGCATTCGTCGTTTTGTTTTCGTGTCTGCTGAGCATGTAAAATTTTGATTGTTTTTGAGCTACTTGGTCTTTATACATCGTGGGTGAATCGAAGCATGACTTATGATTGAGATGAGACATGATTTGAATTCCTTGATTGATTGGAGTTGATTTATGTTGTGAAACGTGGATGAACTAAAAAGGTGTAGAACATTATAACCGAATTGTAGATCTTAGTAGAATGATTAAAACAGTGATGCATGATGATATAAATTGATTGATCCATTTGGCTAGTTGTTTATGACCACTTGTTGCGTATCCGTGTTTTATTAAATGAACTTTTTCAAGAGGTCTCTGCTCCTATGGGAATCATAAGCACGGGAAACCGCGTGAGGATATATTAGAGAACCCCTAATTGTTCACACCTCGCGACAATGACCATATAACTTGACATCGTTCTAAGTAATTTTCTTAAAAGTTCTTAAAATATAGGAATACAAATAGGATTCTACCCCACTCTCTTAAATCAATAATACAAATTTATAAAAGAGATGGGTATGGGAAACCACACCGGGAAAATCCAATCATTTGGAGTACTCACCCGGTGAATATTGTCATAAATATTTCTCATGTTGAAAGAAAGTAAAGAAAAGAAAAAGATACGTTATTTAAGATGGATAAAAACTCTAGCCGATTATGTGATCTCAATAACATCTTGTACATCATTATTTTACGTTGTTCGAATCAATTATAATCTAGTCTAGATGGTCTACTTCTTCTATGTTCTCTATGTGACATGACGTAATGATATGAAGATCAATTTTGAAATGATTTGAAGTCTTGTCAAGAACACATACCGTGATTAGAATTCTCCCCTAACGATAGTTTAGACTAAGTTATGCTTGAGGACAAACAAAGTTTTGTGTGTGGAGGGGTTGTTTAGTCTCATTTTGTTCGTCTATACTTAGGTTTTCCGTAGCTTTATTCGTATTATTTTCCCTCATCCGTGATGTTTTGGCCCAATTTATGTTTTATTTTATGTTTCAGGATCATTGGCCTAAACGAGTGTCGAAGTTGAAAAAGGAACGAGGAAGAATTGAAAAACGAGAAGAAAATGAAGACAAGTGCCGAGGCACTAGTCAGCGGTCGCGTGACACTCCGCAGCCGCTGACTAGGCCATATGCGCCAGCACCCGAGCCAGCACCCGCGGACGTGCGCCAGAGCAAGTCAGCGGTCGCTGACCTTGCTCAACGGTCGCTGACCTTGCTCAGCGGCCGCTGACTTAGCGGATAACTCGGGACCGTTCCAACGGCCTGCGTATGGCACAGAATGACTTGGTCAGCGGCCGCTGACCCTTAAGCGGTCACTGACTTGACCTTCACCTATATATGCTTGGCGTGATTTTCATTCGAGGAGAGGACTTTCGACCGGACTTCTGTTTCCAGTTTTCACACGACACTTTAGACTATTTTTCATGCACTTTCCGTATATTTTCCGTTCATAGATTAGCTCAACTCGACCTTGATACGAGAGTCGAGACCTAGATAGTGTTTTACATTATTTTTCTTCTTCAAGAATAGCCGATTACAACATTCGTAGTTCGTAGTTCATTTTCAAATTTCTTTCGTTGTGAATTCAAAGACCATTTCCAGTTCTTAATTCATGTTCGTTCGTTTTCCCTTTACTTATTCTTGTTTCGTTTATTGCTTTAAATTCATTTTATTGTTTATGCTTTCAATTTCTTATTCACTTTGCAATTTCCAGATTTCATTCCGTAATTCTTTTGCATTCAATTTCAAAGTTATTACTTTTCTTAAATTAGATTTCTTTCGCTTTCGTGGATTAGATTTAAATTGTATTTCTTATTTACATTCTTCGCCTAGTTATAATATTTCAAATCAAATTCCTTTTTATTGCGTTTCGTTTTATGAGCAAAGAATCGAATTGCCCTGTTAAGTCTTCCTTGAGAATACGACTTGGGTCGGCTTACTATTGCTAGATGACCTCATTCTAAATTACCAGCGACTCGAACAATTTTAGTTGAAACAGATCTTGCATTGGGAAAGAAGTCGTAACCAAGCATAAAAGTAAATGCTGAAATGTAAAATAACTGAAAAGGAAACACCAAAGATAGTTAATAAAGAAAACAACTTGACTTGAGAATGATTCATTGAGTCTGGACTTATGTCTTGATCAATGGTACAAAGATATTCATCGTATTCACAAGTTATTGGTTAAAGGCGAGTGTAAGTTTGGGGTTTTACTCCTACCAGCAAAGATATCACTAAGACAACCCCGTTTTTAATCGTCACATAGCCACCAAAGTCCCCCCCCCCCCCCAGCACTCCTTTTCATCCCATAAGGTGATGATTACTCATTCACTCAATCCCCTTGCCCAAGCTCTTGCTCAAGCCAAACTTACTCTAGTGTACCCAATTGGGCATTAGCGGGGCAACTACCATAGACACTCTACACTTCTTAGGTGCTTGGTTCATGGTATCTCCACACACATCACCACACTGATCCCTCTAACTAGCAACAAGGGTGCTTACCCTTGGAGTTTCCAGTTTCTTAGTTTTAATCTGACCTTGCCCAAGATGCTACCGGCCGTTATAGTGCCAATGACTCAATCAAGTTGTATTGAATCATATCCAGTGCTATAGGAACATCTAAATACGATTTTAATTTCATTTAGACCTCTCAAGACTTTATAAGCTTCAACTCAACTCATCTTCCCAAGCCAAGTAATTAAACCTAGCTACATATACTTAAAGTAAATGACGCAAAAGAAATAAATAAAAACATGCTTGAATTGAAATAGGAAAGAGTAGCGTTACAAAAAATATTTATTGGCAGGACCAACCCTGACCAAGGTCATAAACTTAAGCAAATATTAGAAAAATCCCCGTATGACTTGTTTTCTTCCTTCCAATCATTCTTGAGAATTAAAACATGACCTAGGCTAAGGAAAATAAAGCAGAGCCTGCTGGAATTGTTGATCGCTCCCCTTTCTCGTACACTTATCCCTCTTTCATGCACCTCGTGGGTTTGCGACTTGGATCCCCAGCCGCCGCTGCGCGCGATTCCTCATGTTAAATAGGAGTTTTTTAGTTATTAAAAACAGACCCTCTCATTTTATTTCTATACGTACTTATTTCATTGTTTTCTTAGTTGGTAGAAACACTACTTCCTTCCGATTGAAGAGCAATTTTACACTTGGATCCTGGAATTGATTTAGTAAGTCATTTATCTATGGATTTGTTTCTTTATTTATCTCCAATCTCCATGAGTACTTAAATTCTATCTAGGGTTTAGATATTCTATATTCTTCCATTGATATCACAATTCATGTATGCTTGTTGATTAGTTCTTGTTCTTGAATTGAATTAGATGCTTGATCAACATTTAATTCGCCTAAAATGTTAGAATAGATCGAGAGATTGTTCTTGCGTTCGACCTAGAATTAGTCAACCCCCAATTCTAATCGGGAACATGGGGATTGGAATTTGTAATTTAATTATTGAATTCCCTTTTGTGTGATTCATACACGAGAGTTAGGATCGCCGTATAATAATCAAATACGTTGGTTAGATGTTAAACAACTTAGGGGAGTCGTGATTGAATACCAAATGCATGATTGGATAAGATAATAATCGTTGAACATATGAATGTCTAAGTCCTAGGCTTCAATTTCTTGGTTTTATTAATTTCTTTAATTGCTTTAGTTAGATTAGATTAAATCTCACCAATTGAATAAAGTGTTTAGAAGTACTCTAATTAGCGTCATATAGTATTATAAATTGATAGCCCTGCATATCTTTCCCACTAGATTCGACTAGGGTCAACTTATTGCGTACAATAGACCTCGTTAATTGCGAGAACTTAGATATAACAAATAGGTTGAACAAATTTTAGCGCCGTTGCCGGGGAAAGCTATAGGCGTGTCGAGTTTTAGTGCTATTTTGTTTTTGTTTCTTGTGCTTCATTTTTTCGTGTGGTTTCTTTTATTTTGTTTTGTGTGTTATCTCATATTGTTTCGTGTTTGTTTTGCGTAAGTTGTGTTTACTTAATTATTTCTTTTTGTTTTTTTTATTTAGGGTATTTTCCCTCAAGTTACGTTTAACTCATCTGCTGTGGTGATAGGTTGTTTATGCACGGGCGCCCAAGTCTGAATTTGAGACTAGCACCCGTGTTTGATAACATGCATCATCGGTGGGTTCTGCAAGCATCAAACCTGGATGCAGAATATGAGAACGGAAATTTCTTGCAATTGGAGTACCATTCACATCACTTGGAGGAATCTGACACCGATATCAGCGAGACCAGGTCGAGAACAATGATAGCCGCTCGTCAGATGAGAGACTTGGCCAGGCCAGTCATAGGGGCTTCGGCATCACTGATTGTACTCGGTCAAACTGCTCGGAATTACGAACTGAAGAACATCCATTTCAATCAGCTTCTGTCATTCTATGGAATGCCCGCATAAGTCGCGTTGAACTTCATCCGGGAGTTCTACGCCATAGTTCAGACCTTCCCTCTTGGAGGGCTGAACGAAGACCAACTGAAGATGCGGTGTTTTCCGTATACACTGAAGGACCGGGCGAAGACTTGGTTCATGTCCCTACCACCTAACTCTTTGTAGAACTTGAACCAAATCTTGGAGAAGTTTATGTCTAAATGGTATCCGAATTAGAAGACTCAGAAGGTGAGATCACAGTTGGTGAATTTCACCCAGATGGATGGCGAGCCGCTCCACGAGGCTTGGGAGCGCTTTAAAGGCATACAAATGCAGTATCCACATCATAATCTTCCACCGGAGCTGCTCAATCAGTTTTTCTACGAGAGCTTGCATCAGAATTTCCAATATATGGTTGATAATGCAGCTGGAGGTGACATCGGAAATAAGACAGCGGAAGAGCTCACCGAGATATTTGAGACCATGGCGGATAACTCTCAGTAGAGGAGTTCTCGGGTTTAGAAGAAGAAGGTGAACGAAGCTACATCTAGTAATGACATGGTCTGATAGCTAGCAGAGCTGACTAGGCAAGTGCAGGCTATCCGAACAGCTGATGAGCAGCCGCGCAGAGCTTATTGGAATGAGACATGCGGCATCTGCGGAGAATTCGGGCATGGAGCTAACATCTATCCCAGTGCAGTAGAGCCACCTATCGAGTTCGAGGAGTAAGTGAATGCACTACAAGGGTTCCAGCCTTGGCCTAAGCTCAATCCATACTCGAACTCTTATAACCCAGGCTATAGATATCACCCTAATTTCTCTTGGAGACAACAACCTCAGCAAGGGCAGTAGATGCCACCACAACAGGGGTTTCAGCAGTTTGCGCTGCCACAACAACATCAGGGCCCACCTAAGTCATCAGTGGAGGAGAACTTAAACAAGTTCATCCAAGCCAGCCACCAGAGGTTCGAGACAGTAGAGGCATCTATGAAGAGAATCAAGACTCAGGTGGGATAGTTGGCAGACACTCTGGGAGAGCTTGTTCAGTTGAACAAGAAAGACAAGCTCCCCAATCAGCCTAAGCATGCTCAGGCCGTTACAATTCTGCGTAGCGGGAAAGTAGTTGACAACAAAGTGGAGATGTCACTTGATGAAAGTGATGACAAGGTGGAGGAAGAGAGCACTAAACTTGCCCCTCCTGAAGAGAAAGGAAAGGAAGGAGAGCATCATAAAGCAGAAAATCCTTATAAGCCTCCTATTCCTTTTTCCAGGGCGACTTAGAAACGAGAAGTAGGACCAATAGTTCCTTGACTTCTACAAGATGCTCTCCAAAGTGAATGTCAATCTTCCACTTCTAGATGTGATCAGAAATGTTCCAGCCTACGTGAAGTTCTTCAAAGAGATGGCATCTAAGAAGAGAAGATTCGTGGAAAACGAGAAGATTGTTGTGTCAGAGGTAGCCAGTGCAGTTCTGAAGCACCAGCTTCCACCTAAGTAGATTAATCCAGGTAGCTTCGTGATTAAAATTTCTCTTAGTAATGGTAAGTCTGTTTCTGGTATGCTAGATCTAGGGGCCGAGATTAATTTGATGCCTTATTCCATATTTTTGAGATTGTGATTAGGTAATTTACAGCCTACTAGGATGTCTCTGCAGTTAGCTGACAGGTCAATTAGATACCCTAAGGGAATTATCGAGGATATTCTTGTTAGAGTAGGTGATCTTATTGTGCTTGTTAATTTTGTGGTTTTAGATGTAGGAGAGGTTCATGAAACGGGTAGTGATCATATTTGTTTTGCTAGGAAGACCTTTTATGGCTACTACTAACACTCTCATTGATGTTAAAAACGGAAAATTACAAATGTCTGTTCTTGGAGAAACTGTTTCCCTGTCTGTCAGGGAAATTTCACCACATCCCGTGCAATCATTAATTGACAACTGCTCTTTCATTGATACTATTGATGCCTTGGCCGAGATGGTTTTTATGCCAGGTGCAGGTGAAGCTGAAGAGGAGCTGGAAGCAGCAGATAGTCAAGCGGAGTTGGAGGTTGCAGATAGTCATGAGGAGGTGAAAGTGGTGGACAGTCAAGACGAGTTGGAGATGGTAGACAGTCGAGAGGAGGACCTATTCCTCGACTCAAGTGTGGGGGTCTTAGAGATACTCAAGTGTGAGGAGGAGAAAGAACCAATCAGTAGTCCAGTAGAACTTAAGGAGCTACCTAAGCACCTTAAGTACATGTTTCTAGAAGGATGGGAGACAAAGTTGATGATCATCTTTGCCGAGCTCGCTGCTAGTGGAGGTCCTCAGGAGGAACAAAGTAGCATTCACGTGGAGCCTAGCAGACATTAAAGGGATCAGCCCTTCTATGTGAATGCATCGGATCGTCCTAGAGGAAGGGGCAAAGCCATTTCGTAACGGCCAGTGAAGACTAAACCTCAATCTGATGGAGGTTGTGAAGAAGGAAATCCTGAAGCTTCATGCTGAGGGATTGATATATCCAGTTGCAGAGAGCGAGTGGGTTAGCCTAGTTCATGTTGTACCCAAGAAAGAAGGGATCACCGTGACAACTAAATGAGAAAGGCTAGATGGTTTCCACAAGGCTCACCACCGGATGACGCATGTGCTTCGATTATAGGTAGTTGAATGTGGACACCCGCAAAGATCATTTTCCTTTACCTTTCATAGATCAAATGCTAGATAAATTAGCTGTGCATGAATTTTATTATTTCCTTGATGGCTTGTCTGGCTATTATGAGGTGGTGATTGCTCCGGAAGATCAAATCAAGACCAGTTTCACTAGCCTGTTTGGTACGTTTGCATACCAGAGGATGCCTTTCGGTCTTTGCAATGCTCCAGGGACTTTACAGAGATGCATACTTTCTATCTTTTCTGAGATGATAGGCGTCTTCATTGAGGTATTCATGGATGACTTTTTAGTTTTTCGTAATTCCTTTCCCGACTGTTTGAAAAAACTTGATCTTGTTCTTAAGAGGTGCATTGAATGCAATCTAACTCTTAGTTGGGAGAAAAGTCATTTCATGGTTACTAGTGGTACTGTGTTAGGGCATGTTGTGTCTAATAAGGGGATAGCAGTGGATAAGGCGAAAGTCATTTCTGCGCCTATTGTTGTTTCACCTAATTGGTCTAAGCCTTTTGAAATTATGTGTGATGCATCTGATTTAGTTGTAGGAGTAGTGTTAGGATAGCATGTAAACAATACATCTCGTGTGATTTATTATTCTATTTTAACTTTGAATGAAGCACAAATAATTTACACAACAACTGAGAAAGAGATGTTAGTTGTCGTGTTTGCTCTTTGTTGGTCCCGAAAGAGCAAGGTTTGGTGTATGGGGGGGG